>NW_019060263.1:119072-160121 GCF_000696155.1 Zootermopsis nevadensis
TGTGAGAACGCGGGAAGTTCCGTTAGTGCATGCGCCATGCTACGTCATTGCTCTATCACGTACGCACAGTCGCTTCGCGCAATATAAGGTTTGCTAGCTGTGGGACGAGTGGGAAACTTACTTTGAGGACGCGCCTCGTATATAAACTCTAAACAATCTAATTCTATACTCTTTGCTTCTATTTAACGACTATATCCACTCTCTTCCATTCTTGCTACCCTGCTAATTTGTGTCTGATTCATCATCTTAGCTAGCTTTACTCTTTTCTCTTTGTAGTTGCTTAAATATAATCTAATTTTCTGCCAGGTGTCTTTATTTTTACTTGCAACTATTCTAATTCTATTTTATAGGTAAATACTTGTACATGAATCGTCTACAAATTCATCTGCGATTTCTATAAATGAAATAATAAAACATTGAAGAAAATTACAGAGTGAGAATCATAATTTCTCTCTTCGCCTGACACGCTTATGATAATTTAATTTAAATAAATTCGACAGATGGGCATGCAACGCAAATTTAAATAAAAGTTCTTGAAACTCTATAGCAAAAAACTCTCAAAGGACAAGATCATTTAAATATACAGGTGCAGATGGGATCAAAATATTAAAATTAATCTTAGAGAAAATTGGTTCAATAGTATAAACTTTAATCAGTTTGCCAGGAATATGTGCACATTGTAATGGGTCTTTGTGTCCCATAAAATATATGATTTTTTGTCGGAAGAATAGTTACTAACTGCTGAAGAAAAACCATCGTTATAAAATTAGTTAGTTAAGTAGTAATTAATAACGTCGCCTCTAATTATTCAGAATTTTCCTAGTTTTTCTAGATTTTAAAATAAAATATTACATTAACATTTGGACAATTCCCTCGTCGCCAGCTTTTTGCTAAAAATCATGACACACGCCAATATTCACGCAAGAGATCCACAGATTATGGAATATTGGTCTAAATGATAGATGTGTAGTCTTGTTTGAATTAACTGGTTACTGTGCAGTTTCATGTTTTTCCTTCACGTATTTATCCAATCAATAACCTGAGTTGATGTCCATCTGAGAAAGTGAAAAGGAACAGATATTTACTTGTTTCACTGTTGTACTTAGTACGTCGGTCGTAGTGACGTGCTATGGAAACAGTTACACCGATAAAAACAAGACAGTTGAATGGCGAGGCTGGAGAACTCTGTAAATATAACAGACCAATCGAATGACGTAAGTGTGTTGTTATAAAAGTAGTGACAAATGATAAAGTAGGCCCTCTATAAAGTACGGCGTGTACATGGAAATTTGAAGAAGACGCCAATATCCATAAAAAGTTCAACAGAAGTGCACAAAGGAATACATTCGACGCTATAAAACACTGAAAAGAAAAACTGCTTCAAAAAATGATCGAATTGTGAATAAGTAGACAAATTAAGTAAATTAAGCGAAAAATAAATTCAGAAAGTTATTTTATTACCGAATTTCAAAACTACCAATGATTCTTGTTTATGATGTACCACGTAGTCTGGTAGAAATTTACCGACGTTTCAGAGATGCTGCTCCACAATCAGGCCCCTTATTATGGAATCAGCAAGCACCACTGAAACTTTTGTAAATTCTATCAGACTACACGGTGCAACATTCCGGAAGGCAGTTGTCTTCATACTTCCCGCCGTGAGAACCTCAAATCTCACCTGCTATCATACTTCTAGTCATATTTAAAATAGTGCTCAGAAAAATATTTTCATCAAAGAGGAACGAAATACGAACGCAGTTTATGGCAATTATCGAAGAATAATTTGGTGATTTATAAATATAAAGGGTGCCTAGCATTATTAGGTTAGTGTCTTAGTGTTAACGTTATAATGAGCTTGGAGAGGAATACGCTGTCTTTGCAGAATTTTAAGTGGAAAGCGCCTTGGAAAGTTGTGGCTTGTATGGCCATGGAAATTATAATAAAATTCTGACCTGTATTTATGTATCTGTTTAGTGTAATTGATGTCTTAAGATTCCCAGCTTCTATTTTCCTCTTATCAAATCATTATCTCTCCTTCACCCTTCCATCTGCAACTGCATCCTGGTTATTTTATTCTAATAACTCTTGGTTTTCCTCTGTTCCTCCTTCCTGATAACAGCCACTCAAGCATTTGTTTCGGCCATATGTTGTCCGCCATTCTTTGGACGTATTTGTGCTGTATTGATCGTTTTTAATTTAAATTATCCAAAATATAAGTTTGTAAGTCCATCATTCTTTTCTAATTACATGAAAATTGATTTCTCTTACCTTCATGTTCCGGCTAAGCGTCTTAAAACCCATTTCCACTGACTATTTCTTCTTCTTCTTCTTCTTACACTTCTGGACAATACAAAATAATTTAATATTTTTATTACTTTCCTGTGCAATGATAAATTAATCCTAGACACAAGATTTAAATATCACCCAATGCATCAAACTTCTGCGTTATATGTGTTAAAATGTTGAGTTCGATTTTCAAAGCCCTAGTTAATCTATCATTATAAATAGGGCATCATTTTCCAATAACATATTTCTCAGCATTTGATAGAAATTCCCTGCAGTTATAAAACCTATTACTGGACGTTAAATTTCACAAGCTTACTCTTCGTATGACACCGATAAATCTCGTTAATATTTAACCAAATCCATTGAAATCCATAATAACACATGCAAAACTGCGTATCGTTCATCTAAGTAACTGTTTTTAAATAGGTGACTATTTTGAAAGAAATGGTGTTTATTGAACCATGCCTCGTGGCTCGGAGTGGTCTATCTACCCCATCTTCACGATCTTTGGACGATGCAGGCTTCACTGACCTGAAGAGGCAGTGCGGCAGGAGGTCTGTGTGTGTCCCCAGTGCAGGGTGCATAGCCAGAGAGAGAGAGAGGGAGAGGACGAAATTCTCAGCCTGTTGAGGTCAAGGGCTAACTTGTGTTTGGTTCGAGTACGCGAAAAGGTAGCTGGTCGGGATTGTCAGTCGGGGCCTCAGCCATGTGAGTTTGATTTGGTATTTGTTCGATTGTTTGGTCATTTTCTGTAAGTACTATTTTTATTTATTTGTGTACTTAACACATTTTGCATAATTTGGAACGTGCCCTTTTATATTTGTGTCATGTTCTCTGAGCTACATGCTACAGTTAATATCAGTTTTCTCCATTTAATCACAGTAGTGTACATGTTTTAATATTTCCGTGTTATATAATTATTATTTATTCTCTAATTGGTAATATAGGTTATGTACAAATATTTTCTAATTTCTACTTCATCCTCAATTTCTTTCATTTCTTTTTCGCTAGAAACCGATCCGAAAGTTGGTCTACTCTATTACATGGGAATTTAGAATACTTATTCAAGAAGCCGTATGACTTTAAATGGTCGCCCACCGACCTGAAGACGTGTGGTATCACATCACTTTCTCGTAATATATACTGCATAAAATTAATTTCACAGTGCAAAGGCTTTGATTTATGCATTACTCTAAGGTGTGAATCACGAGTTAACACGGCCTGAGGATGGATGTCTATAGGGCCTGAACAAAGCCCAGCAGCCTGGGATATAAGAAGTAAACCTGAGAGGTAAAGTAAAGTTGTAGAGATATTTGATCAATTTTGCAGTTCTATTAATGAGCTATAATTCTAGCATAAAAGACTTCATTCAGCAAACAATTCGACATGCCTGTATTATGGGTGATTCGTTTTGAATTTCCATGTATTTGTGCCAAAAGTAAGGCTCATAACATAGGATAGCGATAGGCGGCCATATTGCAGCAACAAGACGGAAATATAGTTTGAATATTGAAAATGTGGTTGCGGGGTTGCATTATCTGAGAAGAATTTTCCCCAACTTTTAAGAAAACCACAAAGACTTTAGAAGAATAGCTTAACTCTAATAGTAAGTTATAATTATGCGTTATTTAAACAAAGTGCAAAATCGTGTATCATCACCAAATGCAGCCAAAAGATATCGATGAAATTTGGTACTCAAAATATGCGTTTTTAAAATAGTCAGTATCTAGTCGCACGAGGTAGGAAACCGCGAATAACTCATAAAAATGGGAAATAACTGTTTTTTTAAAAATACGTACGTGTAGCCCAAAATGAGAGAACACTGTGTTACAGACCATGCATGAACATTAACTATAAGCACTGCGTACTAATAGCTAGGCTAACACAGCTCATAATGAGGTTAAAAGCAATTTGGCTTTCAGCGTGCGACTATAAATGTTTGCACACCAGCGTCAATTAATTGTTAATTTCTATAATTATATAACATGCCATTGTTTTAAAGACTGTTTCTGTTCCTCAAGATATGTATACAGGGTTATTCATAATTCCCTGACACATTACAAAAAATCGCTAGACTTCAATGGTGCATTGAATGGTAACATAGGACATGCCGATAAAAAGAGAAACTCTCCAAGTTTATTTTACATACCTCATAAATGCTCTATGCGTTCGCCCTTTGTGACGCGGTAGACTTCAAGCCGACAATCCATTTCCGCCCACACCCGCTGCAGCATGTCACTATCGATTTGTGAGATGGCAGCGATGATTCATCTTCGCAGTTCAAGCAGATCCCGTGGCAGAGGCGGTACAAAGACCTGGTCCTTAAGAAGAAATCACATGGTGTCAGGTCAGGTGATCGGGGTGGCCAACGAATCAGCGCATGGTTATTGAGTGTTTATAAGGAATGTAAAATAAACTTGGAGAGTTTCTCTTTTTATTGGCATGTCCTATGTTACCATCCATTGCACCATTGAAGTCTAGCGACGTTTTGTAATGTGTCAGGGAATTATGAATAACCCTGTATATATATATTATCTGGACGTCCAATATCCATTCCCGATGAGATCAGGCTCTCCGGATAATGTCGCTCATTATTTTCCTAAATTCCTCTGGAAAATGTAAAATGAGAGAGAAAATAATAAAATATTAGCAAAAGTATTTGAGGATGATGATGAACGTATCCTGGTATTCTCTACGAAGCCGTGATATAAACTACGAGAAACATCAGTCCGGGTTTATAAACGAAACTCAAGTCATGCAAGACAGGCACAGGTGCGCTAAATATTAAACAGTGCCGTTCGGTGGTTCACGGTTGTGACATTTTTAGTCAAAATGTTTCTTACGGTTACTATAAAAGACAAACCGCTATTTCTGGCATCGTGACTAGCTCACCACGCAAGACTCACACACAGGAAGTCTTGCAGAATCTGTTTACGCCTGCAGTATTATTTAGATAACACACTTTAAAGTCCTGCTAGAAAAGTTGCCGCAGTAACAAGGCGCCGTAACAAGAAACTAACAAGCAGGCTCTAAAGTATTTCAGTTTAAAGGAATTCCCCCTTAAACGAAACTGGAAAGTCGTAGACATTCCGAAGGCCACTCAGTAGACCCCCTTCTGATGGTCCTTGGTCCAGTTCACATTCTTGTTTTTCCTGTGATCGATATTAATATTATCTAAGCTTCTATATCACGGTCTCCTCAACCTATTTCCATTCATCATCTTTCAAATTAGTATTTCATATGAACCTCTTGCTTTATTCTTGGGGCATACCGTCCATGGAAGAATCCGTGTTGTACCGCCCCAAAATATGTGGAACGAGTGCACATGTAATCCTCAATTCGTGTTTAACTCCCATCTTTGGGTATTTCTTTTCAGATGTCTGCTGTCTTTGTTATTTCTTCGGAGTGAACATTTAGCATTTTCATATTTTAAACGGATATTAATATTTGTATATTAGTGTGCAATGCCAAAGATTAAAAGACAATTTCTACCCACACACAAGCCAGCAGACATAATCAATGTGAGATTTGAGGTTTTTACTGCGTTGAAGATATCAGTGCTAAATCTTCTGGGTTGTGACGCCATGTGGACTTTTATATGTAGTTATCAACGTTTCGGAAAACATACCTCCTCCATATTGAGACCTGATGATAGAGGTAGTACATTTCTCCGAAACGTTGGTATTAACCTGCAGGTTCGCACAGCGTTGTAACGCAGAAGGCCAATATGGATTTTTTTATTTATTTAGTGTTCTGTCTGACGACAGGTCCATATGAACAGGATCCTTCCATCCTTTTCTCGGACTGGGACCTGTTCATATACGTTCTTGGCAGATGATCCAGAAGTGGTTTGCCATTGCCTTCTTCTGTGTGTGAATGAAGTAATTGTTGGGATGCCACGGAGAAACCGGGGAAGCCCCCGGAGGAAAACTCCGTGTTGCCTAGACCACGGCCTTGCCCAACACAAGTTATAAATTCGGGCACCGCCAGGAATCGAACCCGAGACCCCAGGATTACAAGGCCAGCGTTCTAACCGCTAGACCACCGTGACCTCGTGGATACAGAACAATATTACAGAGGCAGGTCTATTTCTCAATATGTAAATACACAAAAAAGAAATACGATGGTAAGTTTAGGAATGTAAGTTATTTACGTGCATGCATGTAGTACAAATACACACAACAGACACAGTTATTATGTTAAGATGGAAACACGTCGTTAGGACAGTCAAATAAGGGAGACTACATGAGGCTATGTTTTTTTGCTTATCAATTATTAGACGTTTGAATGCTTTGTGGGCCCAAGTTGCTAACTTTGTTCTACTGACAGTTGGTTGTTTATTCATTTAGTTAGTGTATTAGTAACTTAGTTTGTTGATTAGTTACCCAGTCCCTAAAGAAATAAAGTAGTTTGATAGCTAGTTATTTGGTTACTTCCTTATAGACTTAGTCAACAAATTAATTAATTAGCTGACTGTATAACTGTTTAGTTAGTTCTTTTAGTAATTTAATTCATTCTGCTAATTAGTTAATTAATTACACAGTCAGCTAATCAGTCAGCTAGTCGGTTCCGCCAAAACACTCATTAAGTCCCAAAGTGAGGAATTCTAGGTACGGAAATTTTCCTGCTTTTCACAATAAAAAGCGACAAAAGTTCGTGACTGGAATCAATTACATAGGCACAGCTCGATTGTCCTTTAGTACGTAAGTCTATTAAGTGACAAGAGAGCTCAGGGGTTTGATTAAGCAAGAATCACAGCTGACATAACAAGCAGCCAATGGAATGAAACAAATCTGTGTGTGGATGAAAATAGACGTCAGGCTGCAACCAGCACACTAGCTAAGGTAAACTAGTGAGTGTGTACAATAAAAAGTGCCTAAACATATTGTAACTCATCCCATAAGAATTTTCATATTCATATTAAATATTTATTATCATCATTATTGCCTTATACATCTCTCACGCTTCTTGGTTAAATTTATCAACAGTAAAGATAATTTAGCTTTCAACGCAGCTGCATTAATGATATTAAACATTATTGTTAATTACACGCTTCCTTGTTTTGAAACATCAGGGGGAATGACTGAATCTTGGAATCCTCACGCTGAATAAGTTCGGTCTATGGCGCAGACCGATCCAAGTATATTGGTCTGAATCATTCCGATAATGTCGACTGTTCATGTTTGCATACTATAACTTCAAAAATTTATATTCTTTAGGCTAATATTCTGTCCCAAAAACTCAGGTTCTACTAACCCAGGTTAACAAAGAGTTAGTGCGGGAACAGATCAGAGACTTAAGACGCTAAATAGGCAGTGTGTGTTGTAAATCATGATCGAGTTACTTGCTGTTCGCTGTCTGTATAAAGTGCCTGAAACTGGCGCACGATGTGTTTGTCTGACAGGACGTTTAATTTCCGAAATTGGGTCTACTACTCAAATTTACATCAACGTCAGTTAGTCTATTAACAGTTTGTCCTGAATGTTGACAGGTGATTTTGATCTGTTTTGCTTCAATATAATATCATCTATGCATGAAGCTGATATAGAAAATTTCATTTCATTTTAAAATTAAATCACGTAGAATCTATCTTCTAAAGATCGACATTGTCTGTCACTTTTGATTGCATGAGTGCTGTTCTTGCCATGCTTTAAAAAATAAAAATTAATCCTGACGGTGGCAACTCTGGTAACAAGAAATGCATTGCTATGGTGGTGCATATTGTATGGTCTGGCTTAGTCTTCGTTTGCGGGAGTCGAGTCAGGCAGTCGTTTTTCTTTTTCTTTTGGCAGAAATGTGGCTTCAATAGCAGTGAAGATGGTTTCACATTTAATTTATTTAATAATAAAGTTTTGTAAGTTTCGTTTTCAATGTGATTCGCGAAGATAATGCTGTAATCAACTCTGTTACTGTCTACAACAAAAAAGGTTTATTTCCATCAACACTTCCAGATGATATGCTACCCTGTAAGTAATAAAAGTAAAAGTAAAGTTTGTCCCACTATACGCCATGTAGGCGTTTGGGGTGAGTGGAGGTATAGCTCCTCTCTTCCTTGACCTCGGCACTAGACTGGGGTGAGTGGTCAGCATCACGCCCAGGTCGGTTTTACCCCCGGGAAAGGACCCCCGGTACCCATTGTAGAGGAGGCTGGGTGGGCCCCAAAGCCGGTCTGGAAACAGAGGCTAGAGGAAAAATCCTCTGCCTCCGTCGGGGATCGAACCCCGGTCTTCCAGCCCGTAACTCTGTAAGTAATACAAAATGAATTTCATTAAGGCAAATGACTTGTTTCAAGTATTACACTGTGGAGTTCGTTTGTTAGTTTGTTGGTTTATTAGCCAGCTGGTTAGTCAGTCGGTTAGCCAGCCAGTTAATTAGTTGGTTGGTTAGTTAGTCAGTTATGTCACTTTTGTCCCATCCACTACTTTACACTTCCCTAGCGTAAACTGCTATGTTGATGGAAAGAATTGGGAGCAGTCCATAGCTTGGCACAAAAGGTACCAAGATAGGTCCCTAGAGAAGGGGAGACAGAAGGTGAAGGGGTTAACGAAAGAATAGAGGGCAACTCTATAAAGAAACGAGGGTTGAAATGTGTTGTTCTTTTGTTTTCTTGAAATGCTTATTTTATGACTCTTTTTCAAGTGCTTCTTATAGAACAACTCGGGCGGTGTTGTAATGGCTTCAGTTTGAAAAAAAGGAGCCTGATGTGGTTTACGCATGGAAAACTTCATTGAATGTTGTTACACAGGTAATTCTTTTATTCTGGAGTAGTGCGGCTGTACATGTGAGAAGTTTGTTAACGTTTTACACAGAGAATTGTCTCCTGTGTGTGTGTTTTTCCTTTTTATTTCTGTGTAGATACTGTATATTCATTTGCCCTCCGGGCTTAATGAAAACAAATACTACTACTACTATCCACTATTAGGGAAGGAAACCATGTCATTTTGTATGGGCCTACGTATTTCACAAAATAAGTATAAAGTTGTCCCTGTGCCTAAGCACCTCAAAGTGAAGGCGTGTAAGGTGTCTCGGTCCATAAAACCGGCTATCGTGAAATGTTATTCGTAATTTCCCTCTGTCGCTACAGCCAAATGATATAACGCCATTAAACATGCATTTCCAATTCATCATTCAGAATAATCCTACAATTAGATTTTGCATAACCTAAGCAGTTACAAATGTCTTTAAATGAAAACTCACTTCCGTTCTTATTCCGCTTGTCGTCTAAGTTAAATGGAAAATAAATTTATAGTAGCCGTCATAAAAGTGTACGCTTCAAGGCCGCGGAAGCATTTCACCCACCCAGCCCGCCCGCCCGTCCTTACCGCGCGTCTCGAAGTCGCCATACACCGTTTCTAGCTTTGCTACGCTGCAATTTCTTAGCTATCTTTTTCTCAACGTGCTATGATTTTGCAATTTTGTGACAGCTACTATAGCAATATATTAGGCGAGGTGTCTTCCCACTCATAGATATCAGTGCTAGTACATTCAAAGTGATACGTCTTCGCTCTTATTATATTTTGCAGTGTAATTTTCCCGTACAAATGAACACACAAAGAAATAGCTTGCTGTAAAAGCTGCCTGAAACAAAATTCCAGAAACGTGATGCTTTCTTTTCATACAGGTTTACACATAACATTTTGCACAACACGAAATCTGTACATGAATCCAAGTCACAAGTCAGAAATGCACTCTACTTATATACATCAAGAATTTCACATTTTAAATAGCCTGTCTCTTTTGTTCAGCATTTTCTTTGTACATTTCTTATTTCTTTTCCCTTCACTCATACCTTCTGTCTTTGTATATTACATTTTTAATTAGTATATTGAAGTAGCATTCTAGTACTTAATTATTTGGAATTTGTAAGAAGAATGTCCCTTCTGAGACAAATTCTAGGAAGAAGCGTATAAAACAAAGTCACATGTGCGGAAAACAACTGATGTAATTTATTTATGCAAACAATTTTTCATTTACGTCTTCTTGTTTCCTTTTTTTTTCAGTTTTTACGCATTTGTCTACGTGGTTTCAGTGTACCAGCCTCAAATTTACATTAAGCTTCACTCTATATTCCCAAGACCAAAGTAGTTTTAGTTTTTGACTAATTGTAATATAATATCTTTCTAGGATCCAAAAACCAATCATCCGCTTTTGGAAGTGTCATATCTTTCTTCTTCGCTCTTATATTGCCGCAAAAATACCGACTCTACCCAAAAAGAAGAGATGAAACACACAGAAGATTGTTTTCTATAACGAATCTTATGGGTTTCGGTCGTTATCTCCAGAATTCAATGAGAAAAACGTTTCTGGAAGCGATCAGTGTATAAACTAATGGACTTCCTTCAACGTCTGGACCACATGCGAGTGAAATCATCAACAGTTTTCAGTCTGTTCACGCAGCACTGCATTCTGCTGTTATTCGCCTTTGAAAATATTGATAAAGCAATCAAGCTGAGAACCAGCGGCTTTAATCGAAACTACGTGCTTATTATTGTAACGCAGTGTATTTCTTTCTTTTCTGTTTTTGTATTGTAACAAAAACCTAAGAACACGAATAATGTTAACTGTTAAGACTTTAATTAATTTTGCTCTCTCTAGCTTTCTCTGTCTAATCAAAGGAAGGTAAGTCTACTACAAACAAGTATAATAAGGACAGAAATTGTCAACAGCCAGAGCTAAAGTTAAGTAACAACAATTTTTCATCTTATTAATAAAGTTTACTTTATATACTTGCTTTTCTATAAACATCTTTCCAACAAAAAAATATTTAACTAACATAATTAAGCATCTTTCCAGCTTTTAAAGTTAATAACTTAAATAAATTACATTCATATCATATCACGTACATGTTTCCTTCTATATAAATGTTTCTACAAAACGTGTGAATATTTAAAAATATTTTCTTAGAAGTTGCAAAAAGCCTAAATTAATTACGTTCTCCCACTGAATAGTTAATGGCTACTTATCTACATCGTTTAATAAACAGGAGAAAAAGACGTACAGAATAATAAATCGATTATAAATATCGTAGACTATTTAATGAGGCAGTTTTAACGTGCATTTGGTATCATTAGTATAGACAGAGAATGCAAATACCAGTTGATGTGACATTCATTAAACTTGAGGTACGATATTCTTCATAGCACTTTAACGGTATTTATTCCTAGAGCTTTCAAAGATATATCTTATTATGGCCAGACGCTTTGCCGTGGTACCATTTTCTTCAACGTTCAGATTCTTGTCAATACAAAACTTGCAGCTCGGACAGAGATGAAAATATGAGTGCTGAGAGAAAAATACGTGTTCTGATATTCACTAAAAATTAAATTAAATCCGTGGCGTAACAGCTCCAGAGAGCCAAAGTCGACTAGCTGGCTGCTGGCCTCACGTTCACATGCCTAAGCAGAGGTGAACGATCATCCAACCAGATACAGGATGACGTGTGGTCAGCACGACGAACCCCCAGCCATTGCTAGTTTTCCTGACCGGATTACGCTACCACAATTTCCTCACGATGCTGGGTTGGCACCGGTCCCATACACTGGTCGAAAATCCCCGAGACTCGAACCAGCGCGCATTCCGTATCGCCGGTCCGTAGCATGATGCCTCAGACCGCGCGGCTACTAAAAGATATAATCTCAGTTATTTATAATTTAGACTTCCATGATTACTAAAATGACATTGTATAAATCTTATTCAAGGATAGCGCAAATTTCTAAAATGCACTTATTAGTTAGTTGTTCAGTGTCTGTCTACGTGTATATCCGTGTGTAAGAATTGGAGATAAGCTGAACGGATTTTCATAAAATTTTGTACTGGGGACTTTTATTAAAATGTGTAAAAGAAAATCAGTTTTTATTACAACTGGATAATGAAAGCGGACAATTCTCACAAAGACCTACATGTGTTTGGCAGTTCCTAATCCTTTGAAACTACAATTAGTTCCTCCGGCAGACTGCTGAGCCTAACAGAAAAGAAGCAGACAGCTTCATCTCAGGTCTTGAACTTCACACAAGTTGAAGTACTGCTTTTATTGTCCTAGTTAACTTTCTGGTTTTAATGTTAATTTTACAGTTCTTAACATCTGAATTCCTTACTAGTTATCTTAAAAACAGCGTTACTAATTGCATTGAGGCGATGGAGGTTATAAACAGATGCTGATCATTTGCAATGCAAATTCATAGCACCAAGATGGAAATGGAATATTAGCTCCGAACTCAATAAACAGAGTTACTCTCTTCTTGCATTCACTTCTCTAAGAAATGCTTCACATTTCAGTTCTGCTCTTTACCTCTGTACCCCTTTTGGCGGCAGTAGGTGGTCCCCGGTTCGACACTCGGCCGGAAGTCCGGAAATCCTGACTGAGGCTTTACATAATTTTCCTCAGTCGTAAATTTACATGAGATCACGACTGGTTCCTTTTATATACTACTCAGTACATTATTCACAGCACCACATTATTTCATCATTTAACGTTATTGTGATGATGATAATTATGACGAAGGATACAGGCGTACAATTTTTTAAAATCCCTTTTTACAGAAAAGCAACACATTTCTAAGAACCAAGGAACAGGAGGTTATAAGCTCGCTTTTCACAGTCGAAACCCGTTTAATAAATAGATACAGTTAACCGACGAACATACAAATGACCGCTATAAATTAAGATTTAATCTCATGTACAGAATAATAGCGTAGTAGTTATCCGATTATATTTCATTTTTGTTCGTGTCTATTTTCTTGCATAATTATTGTTGTTATTTTAATGACTAAATATGCATTGTTTTCAAGGCTCCAAAGAAGGAGCACGAAGGATAAAATATAAACAACAGAAAATATAATCGATCCTCGATTTTGAAAACGCCTGATCGTAAATAAAGTCATATTATAATGACTTCGCTTCACCTATTTGTCATAGTTTGATCCATTCTTCTACGTAGATAATAAACTTTCTATCATAAACTTAACACATTATTTGTTTATATTAGGGCAAAAAACGAATTCTCATTTGAAATAATTGCTACTACTGTATACCACTTTCTCCCTCCCAAACGTTATAAAACACCGAGAACTCCAGGTCACCAGTTGTATTTGCGAAGATTAGTCATTACGTCTGGCTGTTTCCATTGCAAAATCATTTGTTTCCATAGTAATTTTTATTGATGATTCTTCTGCCTTTAGCCAATTCCATGAAGCACAGTCCTTCTCGAGAAGGTAACAGTGGCAAAGAACTGCCCGCCTTTTATAGAAACAAAATGTTAATTATCTTGTTCACAAGAGATCAACATTGATCCATATCCAGAGACAGTTTAATCCACTCCAAGCTCACTCCTTTATTCCTTTAAAGATGAGGTGATATTGTTGCGTCATATTGTGATGATTATAATTGTTTATTTTAACCGTCTAATCACAATAAAATGTTTTATTAAATATTAAAATATTAAAATATTATTACTATAATTAACATTTAATATTTAAAATATTTAAAATATATTAAAATATTAAAATGATGCTCTTCCTATCGAAATGTTCGATTTACAATTAGAGCATCATCTTTTTCACGACATGTTTCGGTTTTCAATGAACCATCTTCAGGTGTATAATCAATATAAATTTAAATGTAATATTCTAAATGCAATCCTTCGTCAGATGTCCATTAAATATCGGAAAGTTATCCTCTTCTAGATCAATTGTACTTTGTTATCACATTCAATGTTGTTTCGTAAATGTATGTCGCGTATAGCGTGATCTTGCATAAACATCTCTTCTCTTGAAATTTACTGACTAAAGTTTCGTACACATCTCTCACATACCATTGCGTTCTGTAAGTCCCGCCAGCTCATTATCTGGTATTTTATCATTGCATTAATTTTTGTAAAGAGTACAATTATGAAGTTTCTCATTATTCAACTGTCTCCGTTCTTCTGTTATTTCCTTCATCTGTCTTGGGTCCAAAAATCTTCCTCAGCGTTTTGGTTTTACACATTCAAGACAAAATACAGCGTACAGTGTGTAGGCTATAATTTTTACTTAACGCGAGATACACAGCTTCACATACAGCCTATACATAACAACAGGTCAAACTGTAGTTTCGTGCTTTTCACTCTGTAGATTTGTAGATAGGGGACAAGAAGGCAAGTAGAATAATAAATGGTAGCGAATTTTAGTTCATCTAAAATGTATTGGCTTGTTTTGTAGTCTTCTCGTGTGTGTTTTGCTGACTTTGTAATAAATTTATTTTCAGCAACTTTAAGCCTGGATTTGCTTTCATTCTTTATTTCCCGGGTGTTACTACCCCGAAGAAGAGTTGGTAGAAACAGTTGTCAGGATATTATATTTATTAATATTTCTTTCTCTCATTACTGTAATAAACATCTAAGATATCGCAATTAAGGATTGTGACCTGTATAACAGTATTTTATGATTTGAGTTACTCACGACGGTAAAAATTTTCTTCTGGGTGGTACCACTGTGTGTCCTAGTAGGGTGATACCAACATTTCGGGAAAAAATTTCCTTTAATTTTCATGGCCTGTTTTTTTGTTTACATAGAAATTTACAGATAAATTTGTTCATGTTCTTAAGCACTACGCCGTGAATACATGAAATGGAGTAAAGTTTAAACTTCAGCTATTCTTAACCTTGATGCTACTCTGAGAATGGCGTCTAGAATCACGCTCCGGCAGCTTTATCTCGGGGAAAGAGAGTCTTGCACATACTGCATAGAAGACTGAAGAAAAGAGAAATATAAATATAAACATAGTTTCTTTCTCGGACTCTTATTTTGAAGACAGAACACAGCTTACAAGTGTTATAAAGCGAAATGTTCTGAAAACTAATGGGATATGAGAAAGAAAAAGTAAATTTGGAATTTAATATATTAAGCAATGAGAGTGGTAGTTGAACAGGTCACTTACTACTTTAAGGTAATAAAATCAATGACCTCGGGACATGAAAATCAGAGGAGAGACAAGAAATATATACAGAATTTTGACTGAAAATGTTGGTAGGCCGAGAAAAAGACGAGAATATAAAACAACGATGATTTCTTGGGGAACGCGATTGTGATGGTGGAAAGTGAAAATAAATAACTCGGGTTGTAACGAATAGCGGAGTTTGGTATTAAGAGTGTATGACGTTCCTGTTCATCTGCTAAAGGTTAAAACAGTTAATTAGATACGTTCGGTAACAGCTGGCTGCAATATCGACTGGACTGAGTGAATACCCTTAAAGTACGTCAGACGAAAGATGATATGGATCTGGGTACCACAACTGCATTTTATTCTTCTTCATTAGCAGACAGAGCCTGAAGGGTGTGATGCAGTAATAATGAATGGTTAACAAAGGAGACACAAATAACCTACCCTTAGCTTACAATATAGAGGCCAAGTACTTATAACTGCTTGTTATAGGAGGATTATGTTTCTTATTTGGTTATAGCTTTGTGTTTAGTGGAAAGGGCATAACTCAAATGTAATTTGTATTGACTTAAGCCTGTCTTCCCGAGTACTAAAAATACTGAACACTCCCTGCATCATATCCAAGCTGGAAATAAGGCAAGGTTCAGGCTTTGGAACTGGAAGCTGATAGTCGCTCAGATAGTGAATAAATTGCGTGTTTTATAGGTCCCTAAGGCTTGTTATTGTGTACACCGTATCCTAAGCCAATTCAATCCATTTCACCCATTCATACACTTTCTCTATGATCCATTTCTCCCATCTACTCTTTCCTTAGGTTTTCTGACTGAAATTGTGTCTAACATATGATTAGCATTAATACGTATTTTAATATGTTCGTTTATCGACGCTTACATTATTCAATGACTCTTTGTTAATTCCTGAAGTTGTACCGTGTCCAATGAAATGATCGAAAATTATGAATAGGGAAGAATTCTTAAGAAGGTGATTGTGGTCTATACAAGAATTCGCCTTAACATATTGAATAAAACCACGAATACCTTAGTCATGACACCCCGTAAGGCGTTCTACATTTGAATGGGAAACTTCAAGAATAAGCAGGTAGAGTACAAATCTAAAATTTTACCGCTACACCAGCCAACGTGACCATTTGGTTTTTGCAGTTTACTAAAAGAATGGACGAAGTATGATTCTCCAAACTCAATCATATCTTTAAACACAAGCATTCAAATGCGTTCAATAGATGATGAATACAAATTGTGACCCCTTGTCTCTGTCATAGAATTATATATTTCCAACAAAAATATTTCATTAAACATAGCTAAGCCTGCTGGTGAGAGAAACGCACAAGTCTGGCTTAAATAAATTATATTGTGTATATAATTATGATCAGGACATAGGAAATTGAATAATTCTTAGGCTCTATAGAATCAGTCTTCTAGAAATCAGGATCTTTGTTCTCGAAAGTCACTGCCTTCTAAGGAAATTAGACATAACTTCATCTGTCATGGCCATAAATTGAATATCGCGAGAGCAAATGAAAGCGGAACTACGTCTCTTGTTTTACGCTGACAAGTACAATGTACGTAATGAATGCAGTTTGTCAAACCGAGCTGCAGGAAACGCCTCATAAATCAGACACACGCACACGTAGGCATTCTAATGCGTGAGGACGCCTCGTTCATAAACGTGACTCTACTCTTCAAGTGGTGCAACCATGCTTTCTCTCGCAACGTGTGTAACATTTCTTGTATTTACCATTCTTCTACTACATGTGTCGTCGGAATTATTACCATCCAAATGTTAATCGTCCTGATTGAGAATTTGTTTGTTTGTGTGTATTTGTTTTGGCTGTTTCTTTTATTTTTTAGCCTACATTTATTTTGTAATTGGCCTTTGGACTCTTACGTTAGCACGTACATAAATAAGTAATCAAATTATCATTACCATATCACAAATACTGAGGCCAAATTTGAGTCGCTAACTTCAAGCAAATAACAAACAATGAAGATATTTCAAATCAAGGTGTTAAGGAGAATTTCTTGACACATAAATTACAAATCAAAATAAAAGGAGGAAATTAGTGGACAGAGGGACATTGAATTCGCGTTTTCACTACGATAATTAATTAAAGAATATTGAGTTATCAGAAAATACAGCACGCATGGGTGACAAAAGATCACGAAATAACCACCACTGACAGTGACGAGGAAGTTAGAATAATAATATTAAAATTCTGTTATGAAATAAGATTATCGGATAAAAAATTGGATACAACATGTGAAACTATGAAAACAAGTATTTTGGAACACACGGTAAAATAGTCGATAATAGAAGTATGAAACTATGCAGAACATGGCCCCGATAAGCCTACTAATGGAATATATCCAGTGTGGAGTGAACGGTGAAAACTGTGTAGGTTCCTGGAGAGAAGTGATGGTTATGAAAATCAATGCAATATGGTACAAAAGGAAAAGAAACGTGTGATGAATGAAACAAGAAGCGAAAGAGAAGAAGATAGAATATAATAGAAGCAAGGAATCTTGACATTCATATTAATAATATTTCAGTTAAAGTGTCTCTCTGACATAAGGGGAGGTTTCAAAGTTTTATCTAAGACAGAAGAGATATAAGAAGATCCTTTCCTGAATGGCGAAGACAAAACAGACTGTCAATTCTTTCCTAGTCAGATTTCTGCAATGCCATTTACAGTTTTCTGAAGGAGTAACAGTTATGCAACATTTTTATACCTAATAATTCAATTCAATTCATTATTAAAGTGTCTGCCAACAGCGAGGAGCCAATGACAGGCAAACACTGATAATATACATTCAACTCTCGGTTTACGAACGAGTTCCGTTCCAAGACGTTGTTCGTTATGTTTATCTTGCATTCCTGAGCTTTTTAGATATGTATCGTATACGTTAGCAGCCATTTTAAAGTATTAAAACCATGTACTACACATCGAATGGTCTATAAAATATGTTTTATTGTAATATATATGCGCGTTATGGTTTATCGTCTACGATACGTAACGTACGTCACGCGGCGTGGCGTGTAAACCAACGTTATTTACTGGCTAGATTAGTTTCATTAACCAAGAACAGTTCAGTATAATTATCATATAATAATTTTCTGATAATTATTGTAATAAATACATTTTTAAAAATTTATTTATTTAAATCTTACAATTATTTTCACTATTCGTTTGGCATTTCGTTTTATAAGGAACTCTATCTATTGGCGACTTTAAGAAATTTTGAATGAATTGTGACGTTTGTTATAGCGAATGTTCGTAAACCTGCAGTTGCCTGCATATGGCGCGGCAGTTCACTTACCTTTACATTAGTTAATGTCTTTGCCAATAGAGGGCGTAGCACGTCACTTAGCTTTGAAATTTTCAGTGTTTCTACCCGGGTTATAGGATACCCAAGGAGGTAAACGGGTCAGAAAATCTTCGCGGGCCCATTAGTTTATACTTTCCCAACAGATGGCGTGGCAATTCACTTATCTTTACATTAGTTCATGTCTTTGTCAATAGAGGGCGGTGTTGGTCACCTAGCTTTGAGATTTTTCGATGTTTCTATCGGGGTTATACGATACCCAAGGAGGTAAACGGGTCAGAAAATCTTAGCGGGCCCATTAGTTTATACCTTCCCAACAGATGGCGCGGCAATTCACTTATCTTTACATTAGTTCATGTCTTTGTCAATAGAGGGCGGTGTTGGTCACCTAGCTTTGAGATTTTTCGATGTTTCTATCGGGGTTATACGATACCCAAGGAGGTAAACGGGTCAGAAAATCTTCGCGGGCCCATTAGTTTATACCTTCCCAACAGATGGCGTGGCAATTCACTTATCTTTACATTAGTTCATGTCTTTGTCAATAGAGGGCGGTGTTGGTCACCTAGCTTTGAGATTTTTCGATGTTTCTATCGGGGTTATACGATACCCAAGGAGGTGAACGGGTCAGAAAATATTCGCGGGCCCATTAGTTTATACCTTCCCAACAGATGGCGTAGCAATTCACTTATCTTTACATTAGTTCATGTTTTTGCCAATAGAGGGCATAGAAGGTCACCTAGCGTTGAGTTTTCTGTTTCTCTATCTGGGTTATAGGATACCCAAGGAGGTAAACGGGTCAGAAAATCTTCGCGGGCACATTAGTTAACACCTTCCCAATAGATGGCGCGGCAATTCACTTCTCTTTACATTAGTTGATGCCCTCACCAATACAGGGTACGGCAAAGTAAAGTAAAGTTTGTCCCACTATGCGCCATGTAGGCATTTGGGGTGAGTGGAGGTATAGCTCCTCTCTTCCTTGACTTCGGCACTACATGGGGGTGAGTGGTCAGCATCACGCCCCGGCCGGCTTTACCCCCGGGAAAAGACCCCGGTACCCATTGTAGAGGAGGCTGGGTGTGCCCCACAGCCGGTCTGGACGCAGAGGCTAGAGGAAAAATCCTCTGCCCTGTACCATCTTACCGCCGCATGGCGCGTCCTTAGGTTGCGGATAGAGGGACGGCCTCCAGGTAAGGAGGTTAGCTGCGAATATACTGAATAAGCAGTGGCGGATAGCGGTCGAGGGGCTGTTCTCCAGCTTGGGGGTTGTGAGTAAGGCTAACAACCTTTCACCTTAAAAAGAGCTTTGTTACGAACACATTAACTGAGCCTCATATGGAGATCGTGTGGACGGATTCCATGTCAACACAGCAGTTTATAACATAAATTAGTTCATAATATTCAGAAACAGCCACTGTTTAATTCGGACCACTGAATCAGAGCAGGTAAAAGTACGTCAGAATAAATGTACGGATCATTGGATCCCGTCCCCGTTGTACACAACATTGGGCACATTCGTAGTCGCGAGACATTCACAGAGGGGGAGTTGGGTAGTAGTCGGCACATTAATCTCTAACAAGTCGGAAAACTCGGAGATGAGAGAAATTTTACGAAGTACATGACAAGAAAATCAGTTCCGGCGAAGACATGTCCAGGCAACCGGCACTAACACTGCCAATAAATCTTAGCATATCATGCTATAAAATCAAATTGATTTCACTGAATATGGTTTTCTATTCATGGAGCCACGAATTCGATTTTTATGTGATGCAAGTAGTCTGAAACAAAGAGATAATTTATAAATTTTGCACTTCAAATTCAATTTATAATGCACTACTAGGACGGTCAAAGAAAACAAAAGGATTGGACTAAATAAGATACATAAGATAATGTTGTGCTTTGATAATGTTAATTTAATAAGTAGAAACAAATATGTCGTAGACAATCACAGGTACCGGAGTCATCTATTTGGGTCCGGATAGCTGAGGTCGGTTTTTGGACTAGCTGGCTGTTTGACTGAGCTAAATTTCCTGTTAAATCTGCTCTGCGCTAGCATAATACGGCTTACCTGAAGAGATTTGATACAAACGTAAAATTTAAATCGCGGTGCAGTTGAATTTCGGGTTGGAGATTCTATCCCTCCCCCGAAATATGAATCGCTCGCTTGTTATAATCTGTTGTATTTCGAACTCAGCGCTCGGGCATTAGCCTGAACAGACTGAGGAAAGCCTCGGAATTTCTTACTCATAATGTTAGATAAAAACACTAATATAGGAAAAGTGCTATATTATTACAGTAGTCATTATTTATTGCTGCTATTTCAAGCATTTATCTTCACTGCAATTCCAACTGATTTATGTGAAAATTAAATATTAAAATAAAATTTTAAGACACGTCTTCCAATATACAGATATTGGCGTACATTATGCCAGTTCACGCCTACAGTATTTAGTAAAGGTATTCTACTTTGTACAGCTCCTCAGAAGGTCTTATTCCTGAGACGCCTTATACATAGTCTTGTTGAGATTCTACAAGCAAATGCAGATGATATTCCTCGTCGAGAGTGAAAGAGCGACTCTTGGTGAGGAATGTCAACGGAGCAGGCAGAGAGAGTGCGCTGAAGGGACCCGGCTCAGGAAGCAGCATGAGCAATGGCTTCGAGGTGAAGTGTGAACCTCTCAGCAAAACGTGAGATGAAGTATGTGGAGAGAAAGGAGAAAAAAGGAACCAATGTTAAAATGAGAAGATATGTGAGATGAATAAAGTCACAGGTCCACACGAAGAGAACGTCATACCACCGGAAATCCTTTCTACATGTTCCAAATAGACCACATGCGCCATCTGTATCTACAGACGTAGAATTTCACTGTACTATACGCATTAAGAATCCTCGTTCGCTCCGTTTTAACTATTTTTATGCTATGAGTGTGGTATCTCATTTAAAAATACTGGCCTTGATACGCTGGATTTATTTGATGGTTGAGTAGATGGGTGACAGAAACGTGTCTCGCCATGTCTCGAGCTGTTACAGTTAAATTTGTCGATTTTAAACAGGAAAAACTTTGTTACTATGTAAACATGACAGAAGAACATTCTATAAAATCAGAATAAAATAGACTGATCCATATGTAATGAACTCCGATCTTGCTACATGTTACCCTAGAATTATAGAAAAATTTTTAAAAAGATTTCAACAAAATTTTCTACAGCTTTCTTTAAGTTTTTCTGCTAGAAACTTAGGCAGCCCGAACTTCCAAACATCTCTCTGCCTTGTAAATGCATTCCATTTCAAAGCGATCGGGAATTATTTGGGTGGCAGAGTGATATAAGAGGTTTGGGAAATGCTTTCGTGGATTTCCATTTAATATTCACTGATAATTACACTAGACATTGACGCTGACCACTCACCACTATCTAGTGACGAGGTTAAGAATGAGTATTAGCTATAAGGTAGTTATAATTAATTACATTTAGTGACTTCGACGCACTTTAATAACTCACGTAAAATAATTACTATGTATATTACACATAAGTGTCTTCAAATCTGTGAACGAATGAAAAATATAATATATAACATGCAAATACGGCACGAGTTCTTAAAAACAGTTGCCATTAAAATGGACCAAATTAGCGAAGTCAAAATGGATTAACAAAATTTAGTATAAAAACAATCATAACAACGAACTTCTTTTAAAAAATGAAGCAGACCAAATTAATGCGTAACATATATACGAATAATCATTTTTGAATCAAATTGGGCTGCTTACTCTTGACATCAAAGTGGGCAGTTGGGGCTGTGTAATGATCATTTTGAAACCGTTCCACATTAATGAGTTCCACAGACTGGTATAATTAATTTGTAGCTTAAGTGCGTCATGTTTGTGTTGAAACCAAATATATATTTATTATCACAGTCTATACACAAACGTATTTAAAATGTTGTTGTTAAAATTTATATAACACTATAACATCTGTAGTATAAAATATTACAATAAGTTATATTATGTTATATTATGGCGCTTTTATCGTAGTATGGTGTTACATTTATTATGGCGCTTATTATTAATTGTACGACATGTTTCGATGTTTTATGACATCATCTTCAGGTTTTATATCGTCATTGTTATCATTTTAAAACTATTATATATTTCGATGCAATGCAATGCATTTATTGAGAGTCACAGATTGTCATTCATCCGCTAGCAGACGTAGGATACATCACACAACACAAAATCTAAAATGAACGTCTAACTACAGACATGCAGAGTATTATGAAGACAGAAATATCTACAAATATACCTATGAATCAATAAATGCATTGCATCGAAATATATAATAGTTTTAAAATGATAAAAATGACGATATAAAACCTGAAGATGATGTCATAAAACATCGAAACATGTCGTACAATTAATAATAAGCGCCATAATAAATGTAACACCATACTACGATAAAAGCGCCATAATATAACATAATATAACTTATTGTAATATTTTATACTACAGATGTTATAGTGTTATATAAATTTTAACAACAACATTTTAAATACGTTTGTGTATAGACTGTGATAATAAATATATATTTGGTATAATTAAATTAATTAATTGTAAATAATTAATACATTTTCAATTCCAATGCGTGAATAACATTTCTTCACATGAACGTTTTCACGTTTAAAAATTGTCACCCACCCTCCGTGCCCCAAAATGGAAAACCACGACTTTTCGACTATCCGAGGTCTGTTTACTCAACACACAGTAGATATCCTCCATGCATGTAAGGAGGCCGTCTCTATTCGCAGTCTGAGGATTTGCTCTACCGTGGTGACAAAGAACCCACTTGACATAGAATTGTAAACAATGAAACCGTAATTTGCAGCATATGAATTATGAAGAGCCTCGTTAGCAAGATTAATCAAAATCTAGTTTCATAGAATGAGCTTCACCACGTTCGCGGTAATAAAATAATGATTTATATTAATAATCCCGCTCTTTACAACCACCAACGTAAGGAATTAAGAAATGTGTTAATGACAGCGTGACTTAAGCAGAAATCACAAATTGCTCAAAAGACAGGACAGATATTAGTAATGAAACACTAAATACGATAAGAGTCACACAATGACATGCCAATTAAAAGTCATCACTGATGGGAATCGATAGATTTAACATCAAAAGGGAATTAATTAAAAGTGCTAATTCTAATTTCGCCGTCACAGTGGCCTCGCGGTCTGAGGCGTGGGCCTTGTGCCACTTGGTCACTGGGACCATAGGTTCGAATCCCACTCAAGCCATGGATGTTTATCCGCGATTTTCTGTATTGTGCTGTCCTGTGTACAGTTAGAGGGCTATGCAAATATAAAACAATGTAAATACAATTTAGATTATTCGTCTGACCTTCGGGAATGTAGATCTAAATATTACGATAGTAATTTAAAGGTGGGATTTCAGGTTATCATAGTGGCAGATTGTTGAGGTACATTTTAAGCCTACAGTTTCCATAATCTTACACTAGCTATGTTTTGGAATTAGCTGGGGGCCGCTGAACATGACGTATCATTCTAGAAACACGTAAACACTGTAACATTGGTATTTGTTTTAATATGAACATAAGTCAAAGCAAAATGTTTTTTTCTGGAGATTGGGGCAAAGAAATGTTGTTTGTAAATTTTCCTTCGTGTAAAAGACGGATAATTGCCACGCGTAGTTTATATGGATTAGTTCGTCTGGAATGCTAGTGAAGTAGGCGACAGTCAGCTTAGTTACTTCCAACATTAAAACAGCAAAATCTAATTTTCGTACTTCGAACAGGACTTTTAATGGCCTTCGTGTTTTCCAACGTGGATGGCATTACACACCCCTGATATAGAAGTATTCGGCTCGAATACTGGCCGATTATCAGCTATCCTGATGACAAGGACGTTCATTTTTATTCCGACCGAAGAAATGTCCACACTGAAATATGTCAATATCACCTCTCTTCACATCATAACCCATTCACCATTCAAGACCATCTTCGTAAGTCTTTTTAAGCTATAATTACAGATGGGAAGGTGTCGTTAAATAAACAAAGACACAAACAATTTATCAAGCATTGACTTAAGTTCTAAGTGGTCTCAAAATAGCGCCACGTGTACCTAAACCCACGCACATCAAAGTGATGGAATTGGACTCGCTGTAAATATTTCAATGAAAAATGTCGTCTTTTCCAGGAATTCGAGATATAACTGCTTTCCCTTTTCGCTTAACGATACACTTTGACATCAATACCGGCAATAAAAGTTTAAAAGTAAAAGACATTATAAATAAACAAGGAATTTTTAAAGCTGCTTTCTGATGTCACGTCACGCGGATAACGACAGACCTAAATTGTTTTTAAGAAACAAAAGCTATTTAAATAGAATTAAAGTCTATTTTTTTCCAACTTCTTATAATTTTTAGCCTACTTTCCTATCTTAAACAATAAATTTGAGGTAACATCACTATACTATGGGTGTGTGTCCTGCCTCTGAACTTTTGAAGCAATTTACCGATGTTCTTTAAATTTGATATTGGCTTTATCATGCCATTTTATAAGATATATGAAGTGCGTATTCATATCAAAGAGTATGCTGGTGCCACCCCCTCCCCCTGCTTTCAAAGAAGGAAGTAATATAAATGTGTTAAAGCTTGTTAGTATTTCGAATTTAACTAGTTTTAATACTCTGAATATATAATTTCTTATTCTGTATGCAAAAGTTACGTGTTCAACGTAGGTTTATATGCATCAGAGAGGTGGCACTGGATGTCCATTTAAATACAGTACTACTAGAAAAAAGTTCCTGAACGTTACCCTAATGGAGGCTACCAGAACCTTCTTTAATTTCCTTCAATCTTTAATAACATGACATACGCACGAATTTATGACGTGAGAGTGACGCTAGCGACACATAATATAGGGTCCTATAATTTTAAACGGTAACATCCTTAAATATTTCCAAATGTTTAAGCATTTTTTGTAGAATTTAAGGCCACTGCAAGGCATCAGTGTAATATTTTATATACGTTTCAGTCTTATATTAATAACTGAATTATTAATCCTTCATAACAAATTTAAAGTTACATTTGTTTTTTATTAATGATAGTTCATTTGAAATAAAATTATTGTTACTTAGTCATGACATTATTTTCAGGAAAATTAATTTTGATGCATTTTTGTAGTTTATAATATATTAATACACAACTTCTGTGATATACATGCAATTTACATTAGAATAATATAGCATGCAATTCTTTAATCACTGTAAAAACAGAAAATAAGTAAGTATCAATATGTAATATATGAGATTAAACTTCCAAAAAGTCAAAACAGATTTTATGTGAAAAGAATTGTGCCAAAGAGGGGAAATCGTCCACGATTCAATAGATTTATTATAATTTTCTTTCTGTTGTTTTATTTTTAATAATAATAAAATGTAAATAAATTTTCGTATATAATAAAAGAGAGACTTGCATTCAATTATCAGTTAACAGGCTATTGTAGCATTATTTCCCTGTGACAACAACGTTTCTTTAGTGCAAAGTCAAAATAACCGTCGACGTAATGAGTATAAATAAAAAATAATTTCTGGTTATATAAAGTTTTGGTGAATTTATAGATTTTATCTTCAACATAGTATCAATTTTAATGAGGTACGCGAATTCATAAAGACAGCATTTGTAATATACGTTTTATTCCAAATTAGAGAATATTTTTATTTTATTTTTTTTAGTATGACAGGCCTACGTCTGTACTCGCATATTTTTGGTGCTAAATTGGGGGTGAATTTCAAAATTTGGAAACCATAACTCAGGTCGTACATCAGTCCACGTTCCTCGAAACAGCCAGTTCAGCTGTAAAAAAATTTCTGAGAACATGATTTGTATCTGCTACATTAACTCAACCTGGGAGTCATATAAAGGTTGTCATGGCAACAGTGGACAAAAGAGTTTACAGACATCTATCTGTAATGTGGACACGCGGGGGAATCAGAGGCTCTATGCATGTCCCTAACAACAATACCTGAATGCTGTTCTTATTAAGCTGCTAATTTGATTATGCTACATACCAATGCATGTTCACTAAACCCAGTTCCACCACATCAATGCGTGGCTTGGGACATAGAGTAGTGTGAGGCCTCATGTCGCGTAGCGTTTACTATTATACGAATACATAAACTAATTAAAGTAGTACTTCAGACTTTATCGTACATTATTTACAAAAAATCCATAAAATAAATCTATTATGGATGCATTGTTCCAGTCCATCTGTACGCGTTATCAAATACATAACTATTGAAATGATATGAACGACATTTGGTATGGATGTCTACAATAAACACTATGTGCTGAATTTAATATTGGTCCATACAGGCCCAGCACGACGTCTAATTCACAATTAGCTTAAAGTACATTGTTTTTTAATGGTTCAGTCTTAAAACACTTGAAATATGACATAATATCTCAAATAAAATTTCTCGTTATTTTCTATGTTGAATGCTTAATTAAATAAAATAATAATATTTTGTTTATTTACACTGTAATTTTAACATGATTATCTTAACAGTTACTTATCTGTAATAAATAAATATCAAGGATAATCTGGCACGCAAAATAATAAAAAATGAATTTTAAATTGTATAACCTATTCGACAACAGCTGTCCACTCTTGTTAACCATAATTTGGAAAGCTCGCCCAGAATACAAAAGTAGAAATTTGTTTTATAAAAATGTACCAAAATTTGAGCTAGCAAACAAGTGGTCATCTACTTCCATTGTAAACGGAGTTATTATTAAACTATTATCATTATCATTATGGATTGTATTGATAGACGTCATTTCTTGGTGTAGGCCTAGAGTTGTAATCCAGTGGTTTCATTGCGAAACATTTTACGTTAAAATGCAAACACGCAACTATTATTATTAATTGTATCAGTTTGGCACTGGAAATTACGTGTGACTAGCGGATATGTGCCAAGTTCTTCTCATGTCATAATTCTTTCAAATCATTAAAAAAATCTACGGATTACTGCAACTGGATACTTATCTTTTAATATTATTTGCTATCTCGACTTTATTAACCGTCTTTGTTTAAAATATATAGACTAGCTATTTCTGATGGACCCAAATTAGTAGGTACTTTCCCTCTCCAATGAAGAAGGAAACATAAACAGTTTCCGAAACGTAGTTTCTTTTAAACAACGACGATGGAAAATGTCTAGATATAAAATTATACTACTGTCAGAACCCTTCAGAATTGAATTGGATATGTATCTGCTTCCTTCAACTTCATTTCATTTTGGCCTTGTAATCCTGGGGTCTCGGGTTCGATTCCCGGCGGTGCCCGAATTTAAAACTTGTGTTGGGCAAGGCCGTGGTCTAGGCAACACGGAGTTTTCCTCCGGGGGCTTCCCCGGTTTCTCCGTGGCATCCCAACAATTACTCCATTCACACACAGAAGAAGGCAATGGCAAACCACTTCTGGATCATCTGCCAAGAACGTATATGAACAGGTCCCAGTCCGAGAAAAGGATGGAAGGATCCTGTTCATATGGACCTGTCGTCAGACAGAACACTAATAATAATAATAATTCTTTATATTGCGCCATTTGTAAATTCACTATATTATTCTGTTCTTGTACTGTTTTTGTACGTGGCTGTATTGGACAGATCGAAATAAACTGACGTTTAACATCATTAATATAATTATTATTGTTCAGATGGAAGTTACTAGATCGGAATCACGTCCAGTAAAAGGCTACGATATCAAAAATGTGAAACTCTCCCGTTCTGCTACCATTATGTTACCTGTAGTAACAGTATTCCCAGCCATTGCGTGTTACTTTACAATTCAATTTCAGTAACGATTCTCAGAAGTTGTTATACCTTTGCTATAATACAAATTCGCTATTATCACCACAACCATTCTCATTATTGTTATTGCTTAATGTTGGCCTCCATTTTGAAACACTTGCACATTCCCGGGTACAAACACCAGAAGTAACATCGCTGGAGAACAGCATGTTATGAAGGATGGTTTTGAATGCGGTTCTCATTTGTTTGGAGGGTGTTATCCTTCCGACAGGATGCCAGGAGATGTGAAATATTATCCGACTCTCTCGTCCCACAAGATGGTGAGTGGCTATAAACGCCCCGCATTTAGGGAACGTGATAAATGACTCGGAGCTCGGAGACAGTCAGTGGTACCTTCAATAGGGAGTCACTGTCCACTGCAAGTCAGGTGATGGGCCTGCTTGCCTTCTTCGCCTTTTCACTAAATTTCAAGAAATCACCAACCTCAAAGCCTCTTTTTCCACCGCCTTCTACACGCCTTTCTCCTTCTACCTTTCTTTTTCTCTACAAGAAACTTCAAGTACAGCTGCTATAATCCCTACGGTCCATTTTAAGCTGTGAAGAGCTACAGAAAGGAGAAGAACGAGTGTACAAAAAGGGGCAGATCCCGGGTAAGACTCCATCCTTGAAG
Organism: Zootermopsis nevadensis; assembly: GCF_000696155.1. The sequence continues at coordinate 148,112 of NW_019060263.1, forward strand.
CCTCTCTTCCGTATTAAATGTGATCGGAGAATTCCTCATTCTTTCCAGTCTAACCCACGACCGCCCTGCTTCTAAATCATGATCAATTTATATTTCATGATTATCTTACATTTGATTCGATACCATATAACATCTCTCGTTCGTTCTACTTCATTAAAAAATATTTTTATGTTAAGAACCAAACATTCTCTCAACACTAGATCTGTTCGCAATATATAAGAATTAAAACCAACGAAATACGGAAAACAGCAAAGAACTGTGTAAGCAATGTCCTCGAAGAGTGATCATTCATTTTTGTTCTCTAATTTCTCCATTTAATTTCTTTCATTAAGATATATAATAAAATTCAGGTCAATACACAAAACTTTATTTAGGTGTTAAATTTTAACATTTAAATTTTAAATTTTAACACCTAAATAAAGTTTTGTGTATTGACCTGAATTTTATTATATATCTTAATCAAAAAACACAAACATGACGCATGTAAACCTTAAACTTAATTTCTTTCATTTATTCATTTTGCTGTCAATAAAGTTATTTAGATTAGTCATTACGTAATTAGTTAACTAACGCCATGAGGCACACACCTTGACAGTCAAGATATGCTCTCTCTTTAATAAACCTTTACATGAGAAAATTCGTGTTTAAAACAGCCCCTACTATACCCTATCCAGAACAATATCCACTCCCTAAAAATATATTTCTAAGATCCCTTTCAACATTATTTCAGGATGTCAGAATAAAATTGACAAAAAATAATCCCATAGGTAGCCCAACACATGTTTCTGGTTTGATACATTAAATCGAAACATTTTCCTCACTGCCCTGTTCTTATACACCATAAGAATATGTTTGTCCCTTAGGATGAGAAGCAGGCAGAAGGTGATATTTCCCATAAGCGCGATGTTAGGTTGGGTTAGGTTAGGTTAGGTTAGGTTAGGTTAGGTTAGGTTAGGTTCCCGAACGACAAAAAAATTAGACAAAAAGCAGGAATCAAGTTTTATTGCCTACAACTAAGTATATTTCACAAAATCTTTCTAAAAATACAGACGCAGGCAACTTTGAGACCTCCTTGTTTGTGCTTTCGTTAGCACGTGTTCGATTTTGTTCTGAAGATTTTGGATAAGCGATTTCGCGTTCGGATTACGATCCAAGAGGTTGGTATAAGCTTCGTATAAACGAAATTACATAATGTAAATCTTCTTAAATCTATGACTGGTTGTACCAACTTAAACACCCGTAAAAAAATAAACAAAATTACAGATACTGCATATTTTACCAGTAAGTTTTGTGTATCAAAAGAACTTAAGTCGCTGTTTCATTTCGTAAACAACTCCTTTAAAGTGTAAATGACATACGAGTTTCGCTTCGAATTTCTTACGGGCAATAGGCTATAAAGCGAAGTTTCTTGCTTAACTCAAAGAAGATGATTCGTCTTCCTTTAAATAAAAGAAAGATAAGAAGGTCACGTGAGTTGGGCCATCTGTTACGTGACTTCTCAGTCATTCTCGGAATTCGTCTCTCACCCGCCAGAACCCCCTTCTTTCACTCTATGTATTTTTCTGTACACCTTAGCCCCAGGTCTATTTATAAGATTTTTCTCTCTGTTCTAGGTCCACCTACACAGACCTAAAGTTATCTCGTCTGGTTTAAATTCTCGACTTTCTGCTATCGTCTTATTCAGAGTATCGTCAGATGAACTTCTCTTAAACAGAAGTAAGAGGTTATACAAAAACACTGATGCTGATACAATGACTGGCCATTTTCAATTCATTTCATCTAAACAATGCATAATATCCAGTTCCCACTTCAAAGCAAACATAGCAAGTCTTACATGTGAAATACGTAAGTTTTAATTTTTTAATATTAAATTCTATACAGTTTTCACCACACCAATGTGGTATCCAAACAATATTAATTTGTAGGGATATACAATCTTCAGACTTTGTGTCTCGATAAATTTACTGATCGTCGGTAAATAAGAGAAATTTGGGGTTCTTAATTATAGGAGAAATATAATATAAATATAATTAATATAAATGTCAAATAAAATAGGTCATGGGTATAGTTTGAGGCACACCAGATAATGCAATATAGGAATAAAATACTTTCCTCCTACGATGCGAAGGAAGGAAGATCTGTCTGTTAAATAGCTTTATAATCACTTACAGTAAAATAAGATATAGTCCAGAATTATTAAGCTTATCCAATGACAGAATATAAGGAATTTTGTCAAAAGCTTGGCTATCATCAAAATACGACATGCTCTGCAGGTAGCAACTAAGTCAGTTACCGCAGGTTATAATTAACAAAATCGTGCTTATTTGGGTGTAGCTTATATTTAAAATTAAATAACTGTTATGTGAAATGATTACAAAAATTTTGGAGAGATAATTTCAAGTTACGATAGGTCTATAATTAACAATTAGAGCCCTGTTGTCTTTCCTAATGACTGTAACTTTTCTGACAATAGGATGAGATTGAAAATGTGATGTAAAATGGGAGTGATAATATTTATGATAATAATAACGATAATAATAATAAATAATATATCAAAGGTAATAAAATTAGGCCCATAATTTTGAATTGCAATTAGGTTTATAATTTTCAATTGTAATATGATGATCTCTGTTTTCTTGATATAATCGTCTTGGTAGTTAGTAAGAGCCTAAGTTTTATTTAACGAAAATGCTTTTTTAGCTCTTAATGCAAAGCTGATTTTGCCCCAAAATTCTTTTTCCCCTGAAATCGTTATACGTCCCTTAGCAGAGGTGTGTCAAACGGGTTGTTTGCTCAGATGATTTAAGTAAAAATTAACTGTGTCCGGTGTCGAATTGTTTCCCAGTTTATACTGCCGTGTTTACAGTGGAGGAAATTTTAATTAATTACATAACCATCCATAAGTCACTATGTGCAACGCGAAATGTTGGCAAAGGGATGATATGTGTTACCTTAATATAAATAAAAGTTATGTGTCAATTACCGCTGGAAATTTATAGAACGCCTAGTTAAACTACAGAGCACTGCTCTGCTGTGAAAATTAGCATATCGCTTTCATTTTTCAAACCACTGGTTTGTTGACATGACAGCGTGCTTTACGTATGGTGCTTCATCATCCTTTGTAAATGAATCACGACCCCTTTCAGTTGATTTCGAGTTGTATGAGTTCCTTTCAAGAACCGTAAAAAATTAATTCGTAATGAGACAAGTAGCTCCAATATTTATGTTTCATCAAGTTCCTTTCAAGAACAGTAAAAAATTAATTCGTAATGAGGCAAGTAGCTCCAATATTTATGTTTCATCTCCAGAATAATTAAACTGATTTCGACTAAATTTAGTATTATAAGGTGTATATAAAAAGTGATCAATAGTATTATAATCTGCGTTTTATCGGTACAGTGTAACCCCTCACAAGAAATTCAATTCCAAATTCATATATCTCCTCATAAACGGTTCAACATACGAAACATTAGCACAAAAATAAAACAACGAACTCATTAAGATCTACAACTTCCACTTAAAATAGATATTTTACGAGAACCAAGCAACTTATTCCTTTGCCTTTTGAAAAAACAGCATCGTATTTTACCAGATTTAGCACTCATTTCTCTCACAATTTTTGAAATAAGACAAAAGACATTAAGAATTCCATTCGTACAGTATATTCATTAAGTCAATATTAGAATGACTGAAGAATGGAAATTAACCAATATTGTATATGCAAAACTCTTGTTTTCATTTCGGAACTAAAAATCACGGAAAGATTTCAATAAGAATTACGACTCATTTTTCTATTAATTGTGGCCCTCTGATTTGCGACGCTGTATAGTCTTGTAGATGGTTAAAACTGTTTCGAAAGAGGAAATTATCTTCATCTACATATTAGAAATATGTTTTAGACACAACGCACCACAATTTAGAAGACAACATAGTTCACATTTTACCACCATGAATACTTAAAGTCTCACGTATTCATCTAGTCAAATCCATTTCAAATTATGTGTCATACACAATATATGAAGACGAATTTCTTAGATTTTAACGACACTCCTTCGATCGCAGGGACAGTGAATGGGTTTAGATGGAAATGTTATTATAAAGAGAGAACAGAAAAGTATTTTAAAATAAGCATTATTGTCCTATTTAAAGCGTCTAAGCCGGAATTTTGCTGGAAATACTTACACTCAGAAAAAAACCTAAATCCACGATTATGTTAGTCGTAACGGCCAATATTAAAATTTGGCATCCCACAAAGACCTACAGCATTGACACCTTATCATCAAGGACTGGTCTTCAGACTTTACAAACGCATCTAGGTGCCATCCAGGCGTGGAAACATTACTGGAAATAGTTTTACGAAAGATACTCCCGTAATTCCGAAGGTTCCCATGTCACGTAATCCCGCTACTAGACCTTCTTAAACCCAGTCAACACCCCCATATCTACTTTATTATTATTGATTTTAATATGATCATTCCATTAACATCTAGGTCCTTCAAATAGACTCCTTCAGAGTTAAAATTCTCTTTGGAATCCCCCATCATCCTATCATTGAATTATAGGGGCCAAATATAAATCCCATCGTACTTCTGCTGCCATCTATAATTTCGGATCTGTACTTTGTTCTTATCACGCATTTTTATGACACGCGACTTGAAAATGAAAGTTGTTTTGAGTTCCTAAGAGTGATATATAAGTTAAGATTTAAATGAAAAGATCATTAAGTCAGAACAGTAGTGCCAGAATATGAGCTACAGACCACAGAAATATATGTGAGAAGCGTTAGGAGCTGAGCTCGATAATAGTTATTCGTTCTAACAAGACAGAAACGCCAAGCATACCGTGACAACCCAGTCACTTGCAAACATCGACTGAAGCGCCAAGATTAGTGAAGCGGAGACACCCAACTGCCTCACACTTTAGTGTGGTTCACATTACGACTTAACGCAATTTCTGTGGCGTTTGTTACGAGTCAAAACTAGTGTAATTCAAGAGAGAGATTCATGATTTGTAAGAGATATTAAATCAAGGAAGATGAGATAAACAGGACATGTAGCATGCATGGGTGAAAGGATAGAGGCCCCGAGTCTTATGAATAAATTTTTGGTTTATCATTTCGGTTTTATTCGGTGCTTTGACAAAGAAACACATTTTAAGAAAATAAAAATTCACAAACTGACGTAAATTTCGCTTTTTTCTTTTTGTTTCCTTCTGTAAGTAGATTCCTCTACAAAATGTCTAGGAATTCACTGTTTTAGAACAGATTATGAATCAAAATTTGTCAAAAGATATTGTCCATGATAACTGAAGAATGTGATCTACAGAAACGATAAAACTAGGGATGTACAACGCTGAGGAGGAAATATGAGATTAAAGATTGGCTTCCGTCTTAACAGACTGAACATTTGAGCTTTGTATAGTGAAAGTTGCTTGGATAATCAGCTTAGTGATTAGATTAGTTGAGTTCGTTAGTCAGTCAGTGAGAAAGCTGACCGATGGATCGGTCATTTGTGATTAATCGTTTCTTTGGTCCGACGGTTAAATGGTTTTTTCGTTGACTTGCTGGTTTGTTGACTAGTAGGATGGGTTGAATGATTGCCTGATTGATTGGTTGTCGGTATTGGTCTTCTAGACTGCAACGCCGTTTCGACTTCCTACGTCTTCAAGATTTAATATTGAGGCAGAAGACTTATACCTACATCTTTCCCGATTTTAGAAACCTCAAATCTCGCTACTGGTTGGCTGACTGTTCGGTTCCTTGGATGATTGGATAACTAAGTGTTACACGGCTAGAATCCTAACTTAGATATAGTGTATTGTGACAGTTATTTTCATTAATTTATTGATTCCAGCTAAGATAATGCAGCCTCCTTCTGGGAAATAGACGCATGTAGAAGGAATAAATATATTTTTGCCATGGTGTACTTGTTACGAGGCTCGTCCACAAAGTACGTTTCCCTGGGGCCGTTTACAGAAACAAAACACAATTTCATGGAAATATTTATTGCAACAGATACAGCAAGTGTCCAGCTATTTTTCAACATATTCGCCACCGGAAGTGAGACATTTGTCATACCGTGGGACCAACTTTTGAATACCTGTGTCGTAGAAGTCGGCCGCCTGGGATTGGAACCACTGTGTGACAACCATCTCCGCCTCTCTGTCATTCTCAAAACGCTGACACTGACCGGACAGGAATTTCTTGAGGTGTAGGAAAAGATGGAAATCACTGGGAGCGAGATCCGGGCTGTAGGGTGAATGATTAAACACCTCCCAGCTGAACTCCTGCAGGAGACTCGCTGTCCGTCGAGCCTTGCTAGCTGTGGGACGAGTGGGAAACCTACTTTCATACGACTGCTCTAAATGCATGAAATTCTGAATAATATGTTCTGAAAAATTATTTTAAACCAATATAATCCTTAAATTTTCTTTCCCTCAGCATTCTCTGATACAAATCAATATTGTTCTGGTATTCCGACGTTTTATAGTCTGAGTTACTGACAGCATCTTTTAATAACCGCGAACAAAGAAATGTTCTACTTGTGTGTAATAGTAAAGTATTTTCTTTTTCTAAAAAGGTAAAGAGAGGGTAGGCCTCAAGATTATAATTTGCCCACGTTCCACCCCTGCCATACAGCAGTCATGTACGAAACTTATGGCTACGTTACATTACAACGGTTTTAATATGATTGTGTATTGCGCGGAAGTCTCTACTGCAGGAGAGAGAGGAGTGCATTTCCATGTCAACTGCCAGAGACGTAGCAGTTCAACAAACAGTTCACACAAGGCCTCCTCTTTTTATATACCTCGAACATTACCTGCGTGACATTTGCACCGGTATTAAACTATTCACAACCGTACATCAAGTCCGGCTAAACCAGGAATGTTTAATTCAGGAGATATAACTTAATTTGGATTACATTAGCCAACAGCTTGGACCTATCAAGATAAAGACTTAGAACTGGTTCACATGTCAACGCTGTTAACCGGTTAAGGCCGACCAAAGCTATAAAAAACTAAAAATAGAAAAAGTCTTCTGTCTGGTACATTGGAACACAACTGAAGCGATCAGCCAGCTAGTTGAAGCTTAACGTAGAACAGAAGACTTATCATTTATCGTTTTCTAAGTGTTAGCCGTGCCACGGTGGTCTAGCGGTTAGAACGCTGGCCTTGTAATCCTGGGGTCTCGGGTTCGATTCCCGGCGGTGCCCGAATTTATAACTTGTGTTGGGCAAGGCCGTGGTCTAGGCAACACGGAGTTTTCCTCCGGGGGCTTCCCCGGTTTCTCCGTGGCATCCCAACAATTACTCCATTCACACACAGAAGAAGGCAATGGCAAACCACTTCTGGATCATCTGCCAAGAACGTATATGAACAGGTCCCAGTCCGAGAAAAGGATGGAAGGATCCTGTTCATATGGACCTGTCGGCAGACAGAACACTACAAATAAAAATAAAAATAAGTGTTAGCCGGGCTAACACGGCTGAAATGAACGATTAGTACATCGATCCTACTGTGCTGAACAAACATTAGGCACTTGTAAGATACAGAACATCCTATTTTAATTAATTATACTTCCAAGAACCTATGAGAAATGCTTGTGACTTTTACTGAGCTTGAAATTCTTCAGTAATTTTTTTTCCGAGGTATACCAATTCTGGCGCATTTAACTTGGATCCTTGCTACTGGGGCCAGTGAGGTTAGAACTGTCGGTGGTAATTGATTTTTGCGTAGGCGTGGTGTCTGGTGAGTAATGACATCATCAAAGATGATTACCCTACGATATTCCTCGGATAACTTGGGATTACTCACATGGGGAATCCCTAGTTAATGAAAGCGACAAAAGTGGGTTCGTTTTGGGATTCCACACGCCGCTACTTCCGCGGGCAGAATTCCATGTCTATCTTTGTGTAAAGCGTCAATTTTATGACGGTTTGAACAAAACTGGAAACTATGGACAGATTGAAGTAATGTCCCAATATAAAATTTAATTAAAACAAATTTAATGGTTCTCTAGTTATTAAAAGCGGGCAGGGTGAAGAACAGACAGATGGACATGGCGATGTCAGTTGGCGCACGTTTTAACTTTTAGCTGCGAAAGCGTCAAAAATTTCAGAATATTTAAATAAAGAGTTTGTGTTTGATAAGACTTGTTTGTGCATAAGCGATAAAAATTTCAGAATATTTAAATCAAGAGTTTGTGTTTGATAAGACTTGTTTCGTCTTGTGAAATGAAATGCCAAATAATGAAGACGTATGAGAGTTTTAAGGTATGATTCCTCACGTTCTTAACCTCGGCACTGTATTAAAGTGAGTGACAGCTTCAACACCAGGCCCCTTACGCACGAAGAATAATTCCGCTGAATCAAATGGGTAGAAATCTGTATGGGCCCCAGAGCTTATCGGTATATGGTAGCTTCCTTTTAAAAGCGTTTAAAACAATATGTACAACATTTAATTGTCCAGTTTAAATATTGAATATACAAAATATTACTCTCAAAGCTGTTCAGTCTCAGTGCACTTTAATAAATTACTTCACGTCTGTCTTTCCTTTGATAGGGCAAACAAAAAAGCGACGTTTGTTCTATGAATTAGGCAATTTTACAAACCCCGCGCCATGAATTTTTCAGAGCAAGAATCTAATGGTAATTCACCGAAGTTTCGATAATAAACCGCACTGTTTTATATCCACCAAAAAAAAATTGTTTGTAAGTAGGCCATCTGGTAAAAATGTAACTTAAAGTTGTAACAAAAGAAGAGTTATAAACATACAAAGAATATTAATTAGCACATAAAGTATGGAATGTTTCCACAATTAATTAATTTCACGGAATAAGTTTCACTTTAAACATCTAACAGTCACTCCTATGGTCAAAGTATTCTCCACCCTTTACGGAACCCGAAAGTTTATTGCAGTGTTCGTCATAATCTAAAAATAGATCCTACCATGAACAGATAAATTCGGTCTATAACGTCACACTTTACTTCTTTAAGAGTTTTTTTTTAATAATACTACATTTACTCCCAGATCTTCCCTTCGGATTTATTTTCCTAAATTTTGTATGTATTTCTCACTTCTGCATTGGATACTAAGTATCCTGATCACGCCATCTTCTTGATCTGATCACCCTATTGGTTGCAGACGCAATACGTGGTAAAGACCAAAGATTATTATAGTTTCTACTTCTGTGTATGTCATTCTGTCCATCGTCGTGATTCGTTTTATTTCATAGGGTACAATTAATTTTCGCAGAACTTTGTTATCAAACTTGTTCGTACGAGGTGCGATCGGAAAGTTTCAAGACTGTGTCAATAGAGGGCGAACAGGATGTAGTACGAGCTTCTGCCGCTAAGGGGTGCGGCCTACATTCATAGTGAATCAGTATGCCAGCCGGCATCATCGAATTAGCATTTGTTTCTTAGTTACGGGAGTTTTGGTAGTGCATTACACCGACCCTCCTGCGATTTCGGAATGGCGTGTGCATCAAATTTTGCCAAAGACTCGCCAAAACGGCTACGGAAACCTATGAAATGCTAAAGCAAGCATTTGGGGAGTCCGCAAACTTTTGGGTGGCATTCACGTTTTAAAAATGGCCGAACCCCTGTCGATGATGACGAGCATTCTGGACGACCATCTTCGAGCACAACGCCCGAAAATGTTACGAAGATCGACGTCGTACCATCAACGACTTGTGCGACATTGTTGGGATAGGCTAAGGGACCTGTCAGCTGATTCTAAAGGAAGAACTCCACAGGCGACGCATCATGACAACGCGCCAGCACACACCGCCCTCAAAGTTCGGCAGTTTTTGGCCTCAAACACCATGGCCGTCATCCCGCACCCTAGAATCGCAGATGGTGCTTGACAGGCTGACAAAGAAAGATTTCCAGGGATGCTTCCAGGCTTGGCAGCAGCGCTGGGATCGTTGTGTTCACTCCCAGGGGAACTACTTCGAGGGTGATGGATGAATGTAATACCTGAGATAAGTGTACGGGTTTTTATATGCGCAGTCTGGAAACTTTCCGATCGCACCTCGTATGTCCATGTCATAACTTTTAGAACAAAAAAAATTGTTTGCAATTTGTGCATCTGTCCCGAACGTAAAAAATCATATATGGAAATCATTAAAACAACGAAGAAAGTAATTAGTGTATAAATCGTTTTGAAGAGTAGGTGAGAAAAAATCAATTCTTGGCTAAATAATAAATAACAAAGATTTGTATCCGCTCAGTATTCTATGCTTGTTTAATTGTCTAGTGCAATTCTGTGTACTTTGCAGTAACAGTTAATGTTGGTTCTGGTTTTGATGGACTGATATTATGAAGAGATGATACGTTTTAATTTACATATATACATCGTTATTTCGTCAAATTGGCAGACATGTAAAACCGACCAGAGACCGGCTTGAATGCGTTACTCTAAAGTTTACTGATCTAATTTCACGATAGTTTGAGTTGTCGCTAAACGCAGCGCTAGTGCTCATTTGTTTTCGTCATGTGACAGGTCTCCATCTGCATCATCATCGGAGATCACACTTGCCAACAACGCAGATATTCATGAAATAAAAAGCATAGTCAACACAATAGTCTTGTTAATTAACGACCATGGCCCATAACAAACTGTTCCAAGCGTTTCTGTTTTGCATGATGGAAATTAAAAAACGAATGAAACCGTTCGAGAGATAAAAATTGGACGCGAGCATCGATTTTGGAGTAAGGGCATGTACGTTATGGTCATATACAACCCACGTTATCAGCTCTTGCTGAAACTGTGACGAAATGACGTCAGGAGAGTGGAAAAATTGTGAAAAACAAAATGGAAGTTGAGGAAGATAATAGTACAGAGAGAGAGAGAGAGCGAAACTGTTGTAATTAGAACTGGGAGAAGTGATGCGATCGGCAACAACAACAGACAACAATAGTCGATTGTTGAGCGATTTATTCATCACAGATCGAGAATAAGTCCAGTTGGAATTTGTTAATAAATATTTCACCACGCAGAATTAAACTGTGATTAGACCTACACTTTTAAAAATTTGTCATTCGTAATGATGGAACATGAACACTGCGACGTGTCACTGTACATAAACAGAACTGTTAAAATAATTCTAGCAATAATTCATATGAAGTCGCCAAATACATTTTTCATGTATTTACATGAATATGTACAAACTGTTTATATCACTCATGCACGGACGGATTCTGTGATTTCGTAAACAGTATAATCTCGGATCCAGGCGTCCGATGAATGAGTTTCAAACTAAAACAAACATGGATACATGGGTTGATCGATTAATAAGTTGATTTTCATGCCGACGTGCCCTACGTTTCAGCATTATATATTATGATGATCAATATTTGACTAGTCCAGATATGTCGGGCACAAGGCTTCCATTTATATCTCATCCTCTTCAAACATTCACTGTCACGAGTGATAGGGTGTTACTCCTGCAGAGTAAGTCTGTTAACATGACCGACCTACTTTGAACCTTCCCATAAAATACAATTCCAAGAAAAACTGACTTTCCAGCATTCTGTGGAAACCAACCCGGAGCTGCTAGTAAAATATTTAAATTATCTAAACATGCTCGTTAAAAATTAATATATAAATATTTAACTAAATGTGCATTTCAACATTTTAAAATAAAACTAAATATTCATCATTCAATGAGAAGGAACTTGGGGCTATTATGAAGGTGTTTGAACAAGAAAATACACAATAAATTAACAGGGTAAAAATAAACTACATGATTATATCCAAGTTTCGAAATAAATATAAGACACGATAATTATTCAGGAAAGATGATCTCATAACTGATTGATTCGCAAGTTACTTAACGATTGTGATTCAACTGCAGAGGTTTTATAGCATGGAACGTAGTAATTAAACTACTATAAATTGTGAGTAGATAATTATTTAGAAGGTATATGTCAGAGACCTATTCCGGTATTCAATGGGGGGAGATTATGAGAAAAACAAGAGATATCTCACAACACAGTCAATAAACAC
>NW_019060263.1:160142-194647 GCF_000696155.1 Zootermopsis nevadensis
TGCAAAAACCTCACAAAAACTTGGCGTAGTCGAATTATTAAATGAAACAACAATTATCAAAAACGAATCCAAAACGTCACCATGAGGCATATAAATTTCAGACAAAATTATGACGTGACGTTTTCATCAGTTATTATTAAAATGTGTTTTTATAAAAGTACTGTGCTTCTAAAATTGGAATTAAGAAAGAGTTGAAAAAAAATTACATACCCTCCGCCGAATACTATTAGCGTAGTTGAATGAGAAATGCATATAAAATTTTTGTCAGAGAACCTCAGTGGAGAAAACCTTTTTGGAATAATAATATAAAAGGAGCTTACTCATGCTCACATTATCTTTCTTTCGTATTACCTGATAAGATCTTTAATTACGAGGACACAATCCTTGGACCACTGTTATTTTTATTATACAAGACCACTCTATGATATTATTGCAGCCGGTTAGTTCAGTCTCTTTAGTGACTGACTATTAACTAAACGGGTTCAATCCCCGACACGTGCTCTGCCATGGACCACATACGTCCTGCAGTTTGCAGGTTGCCGTCCGCATACATAAACAGTGAAAGTATCATATCAGAGACGCACAGTGATATTCTGAAAGCCCTTATCACTCAGACTTGCGTCAGTACATTCAGCAGTGTCTACAGTTCAAAAGACTCGTTGAATGAAAGTCTAATGTTGCTGGTTACCTGCACAGCGCGTTATGATAAACAGCCTCTAAAGCTCTTCCTTCATACATAAATCTTTTTTTTAAACAGTGCCCGAAGGGCTGAAACAGGCTTTAAATATTAGACCGCAAGAGAAACTACGTAGGATGTTTGCCTAGCTACAGCATTTCTCCTCTTACGTAATGCTGTAGGTCTGTCTGTCTGTCCTAATATTCAGTCTCATTTAATCCATATTTATTCTTTCCTTTGTCAATCGTGCTTTTAGATATCCTGCAGTACTGACGTAAACATGACCAACTTATGTACGAGGTGCGATCGGAAAGTTTCAAGACTGCGCCTATGAAAACCCGTACACTTATCTCAGGTATTAAATTCATCCATCATCCTCAAAGTTGTTCCCCTGGGAGTGAACACAACGATCCCAGCGCCGCTGCCAAGCCTGGAAGCATCCCTGGAAATCTTTCTTTGTAAGCCTGTCAAGCACCATCTGCGATTCTGCCTGAATCTCTTCTATCGTCTCAAATCTCCTTCCCTTTAGCTGAATTTTCATCTTTGGGAAGAGGAAGAAGTCACACGGAGCTAAAGCCGGCGAATAAGGAGGGTGCGGGATGACGGCCATGGTGTTTGAGGCCAAAAACTGCCGAACTGCTTCTGGTCCTCAGACAGGAGCCTTGGCACAAACTTGGCTGCGATGCGTCGCATGTGGAGTTCTTCCTTTAGAATCAGCTCACAGGTCCCATAGCCTATCCCAACAATGTCGCACAAGTCGTTGATGGTACGACGTCGATCTTCGTAACAGTTTCGGGCGTTGTGCTCGAAGATGGTCGTCCAGAACGCTCATCATCATCGACAGAGGTTCGGCCATTTTTAAAACGTGAATGCCACACAGAAGTTTGTGCACGACCCATTGCGGACTCCCCAAATGCTTGCTTTAGCATTTCATAGGTTTCCGTAGCCGCCCTCAACTGTTCGTCTGTACGTAAGAAGTTGGGGTCATGAGTACATCACTTATTTCAGTACTGTCTGTTTTTGCCGCATTTCGACGGAGACGGTATATTTCAAAATGAGTGTCACTGATAAAGGTACAACATCGCGAACACTACGTCCGCCAGCAGACGTTGATCCTAAACCATTTCCATTTATTTTCCAATCCTCACAACCTTCTTCCGTTAAATCTTTCTCATTTCTGACCTCTTGTCACTTTCTATGCTATTCTACACATTAAAATAGTAAGTTTAATGCTTCAGACTCCTAACTACAATGCACAGTTTCCATATCTCTCCGACTAGACTAAATTTCATCCACAGTCGAAGTTCTGCGATAATATTAAATCTTATGGACACCATAATTACAATTTCTCTCTCTAAAAATTATTTATCGAGAGGTTACGTCACGCGATCTGGCAGTTTGACGTGAAAACGCAATCCTATTCTTTTTTTAATGCCGGATCAGAATTCGTCGTGAGGTTATGATGACAGAGGACTGTAAATTTAATGTCCGGGCCAATATACGTGTGATGGAAGTAAACGTCAGGACACTGAGTACTGCTTTGGGCTGTCGCAGCAATAACAAATTCATGTCATGTGAACGCTAAATGACAATCATTCGGCAGAGAAGACATCTGTCATCATACCGCACATGTTCGCCCCTGACAGGAGTTGCTATCATCACACCACACTCAGAAAATGCTTAGCGATTTTATTTCGTATGAATTCCAGACAAGTGTAGAAATAAACAGACATGTATACAGTTATGCTTTGTGTATAAAATCGAATGGGAATCATAACTTTGTCTTTCAATGTTGATGCTGTTGTCAGTAGTGGTAGTTGTAGTTTTTGGCTGTTAGTTCGCTGTCTATCATGGGCTCTATCCTGTTGACAAACGCTCGAATAAAAGAATTGCTTTGTAAAGTAGCAAGTGTTTCTCGAATTTAACCTTTACCTTATTTCATCATGAAAACCATTTCAAAAATCTCTTCGATTACCCTGTTTGAATAAATAATATGAATAATTTTTGTTAACACCCTATGCTTTGTTTTTGGTACCAACCCACGAACTTTTTTTTCTTTCTCCCAGTAACGTTCGTGAGTACTTTCAATTTCTCAGCGAGAACCAGCCCAACTTCCGGTTCCTGTGGTGTAGACCTACAGCAAGGGAAGTAGGCGGCAATATTTGCGCATGCTTCAAGTCACATGATAAGATGACTAATTACCCTTGAGTCAACTATGTCATTATCTAGCTCAGTGTAATTGCAACACTTTCATCATGTTCGTTTGTTAAATTATATTACAACTTGATTACACTCTGCGTCTGTCTTCGTAACGGCAAGAGGCAGTGGCGTGAGATGGGTGTTAATTGAGAAACGTCTGAGTACGTTTTGTACTTTAATCCAGCTTTGAATCGTTAAAGCACTGAATTTTTAGTTCTATTCTAAATAAATCGCAGATATTAAACAATTTGTAAATGTTATGTTAACTTCCTCTTCGCTTTTCGATAGGGTGATGTTATATTTGTAAGTGTTCTTACGTCTCTAGCACAGAATTTCAAAATAAACAATAAATGTGAAAGAAGATTTCCGTCGTCTGGGTTGTTGCGTTGTGTAGTCTGGTCGATGTTAACCAACGTTTCAGAGGTCATACTGCCTCCGTCATCAGAGTATGAAGATTTCCGTCTTCTGGGTTGTTGCGCTGTGTAGTCTGGTCGATGTTTACCAACGTTTCAGAGGTCATACTGCCTCCATCATCAGGGCGATGAGTATGAAGATTTCTGTCTTCTGGGTTGTTGCGCTGTGTAGTCTGGTTTATGGCCACCAACGTTTCAGAGGTCATACTGCCTCCATCATCAGGGCGATGGGTATGAAGATTTCTGTCTTCTGGGTTGTTGTGCTGTGTAGTCTGGTCGATGTTAACCAACGTTTCAGAGGTCATACTGCCTCCATCATCAGAGTGATTCATCCTCTGAAACGTTGGTAAACATCGACCAGACTACACAGCGCAACAACCCAGAAGACAGAAATCTTCAAACTCATCGTCCTGATGATGAAGGCAGTATGACCTTTGAAACGTCGGTTAACATCGACCAGACTACACAGCGCAACAATCCAGAAGACTTAAATCTTCATACTCACCGCTGTGAGAACCTCAAGTCTTACAATAAATATGAAACTTTGTTAGTAGCAAAAACACTTGAGCACTGCCACAGTTATCAAAATTAATTTTGAAAAAAGCCAATTCATCCATGTTTTACTCTAAGCAACGGACAAGCTGTATGTAGTTAAATAAAACAAGTGGTTGTCCACGTGTTTCTTTTATCTTTGTAGTTAATCCGTCAAATATGCATGATCACTACGGAGACAATTATAATTCTGTAATAATAACAAATTTAACTGCAGACAGAGGTAGTAAGTAATACTAATATGTTCAACATGGCGTCATTCACAGAGGTAAAGGGATTAAATTTCATATCGGATTAGAAGCCTTCGTCAACAAACCGAAATATAAAATAGTAGGACAGATCATCTGAACCTGTAGATGTAAACTGTGTCTCGTTTACGATCTGCACCCAGAAAGTGGCTGTCTTTTGGGCGCGCCACTGGACTCGAACTGGCCTAAATGAGAAGACGAAAACGATGTAAAACTTACTGGGTGCAATTAATTTTAGTGTAGTCTCTTAGTGCCGGATTCAACAGAAATCCGTTCAATAGTTTTGCAGATGAATCATATAGAAAACTGAACACAGCCTCCCCCTGTGTTCACTTGTACTTTGTGATGAATCCCCATATAAAAGTCTTGTTATTTTTAACCCTTAGAAGCACAAAGTTTGTCTTAATAATACTTAAGTGTTTAGTTCCTACCCCAAAATATACAACGTGTCTTAATTACGAATATGAATTGTTCAAGGCAATTCAGAGAAATGAAACTTACTAATTCTTAAAATCTTACTAAATTCGCAATTCTTTTTTGAAAAAAAAAATATGCAGACTTATTGAACGTTAAAGCAGATCGGGCATGAAGTCACCACACTGTTGTGCTTTTAAAGCTTTGTGGTAAAGTTTAACTTGCAATCTTCACAAACGTTTGTAAGCAGGAAATATTGTGAGCTGCATAAGCAGAATGTGGATAAAACACATTAGCTGTAAGTAAATCTGCAACCAAATAGAACACTTTATCTCTCTCGCCATCTCGTGAGGCTTTGTGCAGCTAGCGTTTTCTTTAATGAAATTTCGGCATGGAGAGTAAGTAACGACGGTGCTCCATTGAATTAACCCTCTTCAAACGACGAATAACAAATATTTGATGAGCATTTAAACAGGGCGTTCTTTTCCTTACCCCTCCCAGTAGCACAAATTGTTTCTGACCTGAGAGAAGTTACAGCGTGGACCCTAAAGACGGTCATGAATAAAGAGAAAGAAAGAAAGATAGAAGGAAGGAAAGAAAGAAGGAAGGAAAGAAAGAAAGAAAGAAGGAAAGAAAGAAAGAAGGAAAGAAAGAAAGAAGGAAAGAAGGAAAGAAAGAAGGAAAGAAGGAAAGAAAGAAGGAAGGAAAGAAAGAAAAATAACAAAAGGACGGAAGAAAGACAAAGAAAATAAAGGAACGATGGTTGGATAAATAGCCAACTTATGTCAGTTCAAGTACCGAAATACACGTATGCGTTCTTTGCAAACGCAGAATTATTAATAATATATTGTCACTTGTCTTGCTTAGACAAATTTAGTTTCAAACTTTAAAAATCACGTAGTCGTAAATCATTCTAAATGAAGTAGTTCAAAAACGATACACAGCTGTGGGGTAGCATAATGCACTCTTACGCACGGGGTCGTCTGATCGAATGCTGGTGAAGTCAACTTTCTTTCATTTCATGTAGCCATCGTGTTGTTATCTTACGTCATAAAAAATAATTATTAAACCAAGTTTTTTATTTTCCAAAAACAAAGTTGTGTATTTTCCGAAAATCTTTTATGAGACATCATTGTAATGCAAGCAGCGATAGTGTCGACCCCAACTGACAAGTTTGTTCGTCCATCATGTTCATTATTACCGATTGTAGAAAATTTGCAAAGTATGATTTTAGGATAGCCCTTAGTTGTACAATACCCATACCAAGTTTCACCCAAATCAGTCCAGCAGTTCTCCAGCACATCGTGCAAATAACGCATAAAACGTGAACCTATTGAGCGAAATTACTGCCGGAGAACCTTAATACGATGACTAGGCGACAGAATGAAGGACTGGGGTTCGACTCCCTGCAAGGTCAAGAATTTGTCCCTTCGTTATCCAGTCCAAACCGGATCTGAGGGACAGCCAAGGGCACAGCACATTCTTTACTCAGAGTTTCAGCAGCCAGAGCATGAATCTGACTGCTCATCTCCATCTAGGGCAGAGGTTAAAAATTCGCGGAGCTCTAACTCCGATCTTAAATATGTCATGTCGTACTTAATCAAACACAATGACACATATTTTTAACGCGTTCCTTAATTAAGCTTAGGGACAACTTCGTCTTACTTCAAGTTGATAATCCGGATGTTTATGAAACGGTTAATGTAGTTTCCTTACGAAATGTAACCACTTTCGAAGATGAGTGCAATACAGAACAAGTTGAAACGTAATGTTACTTAGAGGACTTGAAGTCCAATTGAACACCACACAGATTACATTCTGGTATTACAAATAAATATAAAACTGTGTCCAGAATTATAGTGCATTAGTCAAGCTCATATAATATTTGTTCCAACAAGCAAAATACTTGGCATTTGCTTGAAACTGAAAATATATCTCTGCAGCAATGCGTTACGCGTAACAAGTTTAGTCATTTCTCCTTTAACTTTCGCTACCTAATATCTCATAAATAAAACAAGCCACCCTCAGAGCTTGGAGAGACTTACGATAAAATCCACGTGTTACACTCATAACATTTACTACAATTAGGCATCTTGCGTGTCAGCCTACATTCCTTATTTTATTAGTAAAAGTACAGTCAAGATATTACACAGTTGTGTCTTTTCCCCTAAGAACTTTTAAATCGTAAGACTTGAGGTTCTCACAGCGGTGAGTATGAAGATTTCTGTCTTCTGGGTTGTTGCGCTGTGTAGTCTGGTCGATGTTAACCAACGTTTCAGAGGTCATACTGCCTCCGTCATCAGGGCGATGAGTATGAAGATTTCTGTCTTCTGGGTTGTTGCGCTGTGTAGTCTGGTCGATGTTAACCAACGTTTCAGAGGTCATACTGCCTCCGTCATCAGGGCGATGATTCACGGAAATCTTCAACTTTTAAATCAATTAACGAATATTTATGATACCTGGTATGAATATTATATTATTACAGACCACTTCACCTTCTTATATGTTAATTTCTTATCAACAATAACTCCAGGATTATGATTTTGTACGTAAACCCTGAGTGAGGATAAAGAATAATCCAGCCAGTGTTTCCGAAACCATAAACTTACCTTCGGGTAAGACTTCTCGTATATAAGTAATTCTGTACGATTTCCACACATCCTTGTCTTATTGTATGCCATCAAATACTGTTTACAAAAGGTATAAACCACTTTATTTGCCTTTGTAATAAAAATATTTAGACAGCTAGTCTAAGTGTCATTTGTTAATCTATAAACTTTCTACATAATCCAAAAATATTGCTTCAGAAATTTGTACGTAGTTCGTACGTAAATTATTATTTATTATTTATTATTGACTGCAAATGGGTTTATACCCGGTGGCAGTGGCCTAGAATAAGATACAAAACAATAAGACACAGCAAAACAATGAGACACAACAAAACAATGAGATACATCAACACAATGAGACAGAACAAAACAATAAAAAAGGACACAACAAAAAACAATAAGAGCCAACAAAACAATGAGATACATCAACACAATGAGATATTACCTTTGCTTTTATATTCGCTAACCATCTCATCCACCTCGTTCTATTTTCTTCAAATCTATTTTTCTTCCTTTAACCTATCAGTTTCCCTGATTACCTGCCGTTTCCTATTTATCGGCTTCCCCATTTGTCTCTATATTGATGCACCTCCCCTTTCTAGTCTTGCGTCTTCCTGTAATTGCAATGCCATTTCTTATTCATGGTATCTGCAGTGTTCCTTATAAAGATATTGTCTGTGCCCTGTCAGACCAAGTAATCGTCTCACCGTATTATTTCGTATTTTACAGCGTACGAGAATATATCATGAACAGGCATTGTAATAACATAAATCATAAAAGGAAAAATGAACACAAGTGAAATTGCACCTGATAGTGTACGGTTTTGTTGTAAAATACATGACAGCTTTGCCGTTAGTAGCGGGGAACGTGTTCTTGAGAACGCCCACGAACGTTGAAACTACGATGTTTTGAGTTGAGATCTTGCTGGAGAAACTGGATCGAGGAAATTAAAGACACACGAAACATGGTAATCAATATGCGTAATTAATAATTAATAAACATGAAAGCATCAGTGTTGGTGTTTGTTGGGATAGAGTCGACATTCCTGACTGAAAATATCAGGGTCATCGAAGAAAACAGAAAATATGGATGAGAAGATTTCCAGAAAAAGGGTGTGATCATCTCGCATTTGAATTTCAGGCATCTCTCCATGAAACGATCAACTGCAAAGATATTATCGTCGTCATGGTCATTGCCACGAGCACAGAGAATTAAGTAATTACATTCAGTTACGTTATAGGTCGGGATAATATTCTTTCTCGGCCAGTACAGTTCATTTTACATCATTTGTACACATTTCTGTAGAATCCACGTTGCGATATAAATATCTCGAGAGGCATTTTTTGTTGAAATTTTATAAGTACGTTTTGTATGCATTTCAGGTTTCCCAATCGTTCTACATATCCTTTCATAGCTATAAAAATTCATTAAACAAATTTTATACTAAAAATCTGAGATGGTAAAGTTGCGTCATATTGTGATATAATAAATATATATTATTTAAATCTTGTCCGTCTAATCACAATAAATTCTTATTAAATATTAAAATATTACAATAATTAACATTTAAAATATTTAAAATATTAAATGATGTTCTTTATCGAAATATTCGATTTACATTAGACCATCATTTTTCCATTTTTCATTTTTCTAATGTAAATCGAATATTTCGATAAAGAACATCATTTAATATTTTAAATATTTTAAATGTTAATTATTGTAATATTTTAATATTTAATAAGAATTTATTGTGATTAGACGGACAAGATTTAAATAATATATACTAAAAATCTGATTTGACATTTTCTGAATGATACTGACCCCGGAATCGTGAGCCACGAATGCAGCCTTCGTCGACCGAATATCCCATTGGGCAGATGTGCCCTAAACCACAAGATCATCATTGTGGTGCTGAGGTTTTAACGCTCGATTTTAAATTAAAAAGTGCATCGCATCATTGTGTCGACCATTTTACCGTATTGCGGGCAACGTACCAGCAGCATAACAATACAACAATAATCTCAATTATGTGTGGGTCGTCAGACAACAGATTTGCGGACTTGTAAACCAACATGGCGAAACAATGGTCCAATTATCAGTGAGTGCTATATCAATGATAGAACAACCATAGTCGCTTCTATTAAAGTAGATAATTAGTTTAGTGCAAAAATGTATTAAGAACATACTCATGGATGTCGCAAACTTTAGAGCAGAGGACTGTAAATCTTTTTTTCGGTGAGTGTGACATGTTAGTATCTCGTCATCAGAAGAGGGGATAAACAAATGGCCCAGTTATAATTCATATATAAATTAATAATAGAAATAAATGTAAGTAAAGCTGTCTCTCTACACGCCATGTAGGCGTTGTGGGGGAGATGTAGTATAGATCCTGCTCATTCTTAACGTCGGTACAAGATGGAAGTTAGTGATCAGCGTTAATAATAAAAAGACAACATTAAATTATAAACATGCAATTTAATGGAAAAAAGTACTTAAATCATGTCTCCGAGGTTAATCATTAATTTATTTCTTCTTAGCTTTCAGCGTTTAAAGATTACACCTTACAACCTGTTCGAATTCTGAAACTACAATCATTAATGTTCACACTGAGTCTGAAATGAGCAACAGCTGTGACATAACGCGGTGGTAGCATGGCTTAAGACCCAGCCGTAAGCATCTTGTTGTAATGACATCGTAAACTAGTGAGCCCTTGAACGAAAAGCAGTAAACCAGGATGATTAAGCAGAAAAGTAAGATATGTCTAGCTACTGTGTGATTATGCCATTAAAACAAATTTGAATTTGAATCTGCTCTTTTTGTCATTTCTATTTCTCCACTGTTTGCCGCCACTCGAAATAATAGACCAAGCTTTCTTAGTCACTACTGATAACCGAGGTTCATTTCTCGGCAGGGGCAAGAATTTTTCTGAAGATGGCTGTTTTGGGTTATAGTGCCGATTACAAGTTTATAGACACACAAAATCATGTTAAGCACGACGTACATATACAGAAGAACTTCGAATACGATATTAAAATACAATAAAATCTGTAAGAAAACATCATTTGAAATCTGATAAACATCTGACTAAAAGTTGCATTTAAGAGATTATATTTAAGTTTATATAATTTATACACCTGAAGATAGTTCATTTGGAACTGAAACATGTCGTGTAAAAAAAGTGATGATCTAATGTAAATCGAACATTTCGATAGAGAACATCATTTAATATATTTTAAATATTTAAATGTTAATTATAGTAATATTTTAATATTTAATAGGAATTTTATTGTGATTAGACTGACAAGATTTAAACAAATATTAAACAAAAAGAGTTTTTATTGTTATTTTTGTGTAACAGTACTCTTGTTAGCTCGCAAGACAAATGTTATTAACTAATTGGTAACATGTGTGTAGATTTTTCAGTTTGCTTTAATTATTTATAGAAATGTCTGGGATTTGAGGTTACCAGAGAGGTGAAAACGTGGATTATGGTAATCTTAGTTGCTAAGCAGTGTCGTCTTGTAGGTGGTTAGTTTATAGACGTTTCAGAGGTACTTGCTGCCTTCATCAATAGGGCGATGAGGTGAAAACCCTGTTTATAGAGGCAGCAAGTACCGATGAAATTGCGATAAAATTTCATCAGATCACACGGCGCTACAACCCAGAAGACAGTCATCTTCATACACGCGGCCGTGAGAACCTCAAATCCTATTAAGATTTTTCTCTTCGCCATTGTATCCACGTTAGCTATATGCCCGATATCGACAACTATTTCCCCAGGAACAAAGCAGCCGGATCGTTAAGCTGATAACTCTCACTGTGGGAATAATCGTGTCCTGTACGTTACCTCTACACCCCTTATGCAAATTCTCAGCGCGGTGCTTAGCCACCAGAAAAAACAGTAGCAGAATATCTTGCATGCAAACCTCGCTCACTTTAAATTTCATTCTCACTTAATACATGAATTAATTTTTATCAACAGAAATAGCATATTTCTGTAATATACCACAAAATATGTCAGGACATTATATTAAGTGGCGTTAATGACCCTCCCACTTCAAAAGTACAAAGGTTAGGAAACTTCCAACAGCACCACGATCATACCAAATTTTATTAAAATCGACAAACTGGTTCCTAATCAATTCGTGAGTCGTCTAATAAAGGTTCTATGTCCCCATATGTTCAAACCTTCCATACCATGCAGCGACTCGATGTAAAATTACATATCCAAGAACTATTAACACTGAAGGGTAGTATATTTATAGGCCAAACGCATTTCGACTCCAAGGGGTCATCTTCAGTGGCCAGTTTTAATTTTAATAATATTTTAAAATATTTTTATATCCAATAAAACCGTATTGTTTCATAACTATTTAGCAATAGTATATGGCGCGGCAGTTCACTTATCTTTACATTAGTTCATGACCTCGCCAATATATGGCGCGGCAGTTCACTTATCTTTACATTAGTTCATGACCTCGCCAATATATGGCGCGGCAGTTCACTTATCTTTACATTAGTTCATATCTTTGCCAATAGAGGGCGGAGCAGGTCACCTAGCTTTGAGTTTTTTCGATGTTTCTATCCGGGTTACAGGATACCCAAGGAGGTAAACGGGCCAGAAAATGTTCGCGGGCCCATTAGTTTTGTACCTTCCCAACAGATGGCGTGGCAATTCACTTTTTTTTACAATAGTTTATGCCCTTGCTAATATATGGCGCGGCAGTTCACTTATCTTTATATAAGTTCATGACCTCGCCAATATATGGCGCGGCAGTTCACTTATCTTTATATTAGTTCATGCCCTCACCAATTCTACTCCTACTTGTATGAAAGTTAGAATTGGTATTTCAACTCTATATTTTATGTATTATTCACTGTGTACCACTGACTGGTTGTTAATGAAGATGACCCCTTTGGTTTCGAAAAGCGTTTGGCCTGAAAAAATATACTACTCTTCAGTGTTCATAGTTGTAAATTAAAGTAAAACGTCCCGCTACATTCCTATGCAGGCACTTGAGCGGAGCGGGGGTATAGGTCCTACTCTTTCTTGACCTCGGCACCAGATGGGGGTGAGTGGTCAGCATCACGCCCCGGCCGTGCTTTACCCCCGGGAAATGACCCGGGTACCCATTGTAGAGGAGGCTGGGTTTAATAGTTGTTAGATACGTAATTTTACATTTTTTACATTCTTCCCATATGTTACACAAGTAGTCCGATACGTTCCAATAGGAATGATAAACGGAAAATAATATGAATGAAAGTGATAGTGACCTATTTAAGTAATATTCTAGCATTTTGTGAAGAGACTAAATACAATAATGATAAATGTCAGTTATGGTAACACGTGTCCAAACAGAGATTCGAACCCGAGTCTCTCTGATTATAACAAGTATATTAACCAATGGATTATGACGATTTGTTTGTCACTTGGTTCGAAACGTATCAGCACAGGTAAACACACACACGGTCGTGATATGATAAGACTACATTTCTTAGACAAGAGAGCAGCAAAATAAATAATTTTACCAATTGCACATTTTTACATAACAAAATTCGGCAGTCTCCATGCCACTTTTGAAATAGGTACTTATTTATATTTCATATATTTTTAGTGCAAAGAAAAAGTTCTCTTTACTGCAGTGGATTGCATTTCTGCTCTTTATTAAAGCCGCCATGTTTTTGCCTCTGAAACATGCAGTGTTCCCCTTCTGTGGTATTAACGGGTTTCGAGCCCGTGTCCCCTATTACACAATAGCATGTTACCCGAAGTGCACTGCGATGTTCAACATGATGTAATCCCCATGACAACGTCGTCAACTCATACCAAACAGAGCCACAACATCTATTATTTATATTACATCAGATGTTGCCATAGAAATTGAACAAAAGCTAAAATTGCTTGAGAGTATACGTGCCTATAGGTCTAAGCTGACTTATACATAAAACAACCAAAGGAAAATATTTTAAATTGTGTGCCGTACAGAGTGTCTCGTTATGAGGGTCTCAACTCTTTTATAGCGCAATACCAAACGTATTACCACACGCCATAATCATAAAAGCTAGATTTCAAGTTAAAATATTCCATAACATAACCCTTTAAAGGAAGAAGGAAAATTGATAACGGAACGTAATTTAAATAGTATTTAATATCCGATTTATACATTCCAGAAAACACCGCGAAAAGTCCATTCATTGAAACGTTAACGTAGGACGTACATAATCACAACTGCGACCAGAATACATAAGAGAAAATCATTGTAATAAATAACAACGAAACAAATGCAACACGAAGAAAAATTTATCATTATCATTAAGAATTTCCAAATACCTGTGAACGGTGTTCCTTAGTGATAGACCAAATTTCACACCCAAAGCAAAAGTTGCAGTTGTATTTTTGTATATTTTAATATCTACAAATGTTTATTTATTATATTTATATAATAAATAAACATTCGCGAATATTTGCAGTCATTTAGTATAGAATCATTTATAATAATAAATAATAAATAAACATTTGTAGATATTACATGGGAAAACAAATGATTCTATACTAAATGACTGCAAATATTCGCGAACTTAATCTGATTTTACTTATAAATGTAATTTCTACTTGTTACTGTCATTCTCAAATATTTTAAGTCTGTCACATTATCGAAGGATTTATTTATTATCTTTTATTATTCTGAAATTCTTGCTACTGTATGGTGTGCAGCGAACGAAACAAAATTGCGGAACACTGTTACAAGGGGGAGTTTTAGTACGCACGCTGTATGTGGAATCATCTCTTCATACACACAACTGAACATGCTATAAGTATAATAGACTTTCATCTCAGAGAGTATTCAATATGGTATCGCATATTCACAAGTTTTGGAGAAAAAAAATCGAGATGCGTGACGTCATCTTGTGATATTGAATAACGATTTCCTGTTGGGACGAAAATAACAGTGAGACAGATGTTCCTCACGCAAAGACAGTTGGGAATATCCGTAATTTCGCATTAGAAGCAATAAGGTCTGTAGTCAAAAGATTGCCCAATTGCAATTAGGCTAATGTCCAGTTTGACGATTTGCGTGTCGAAAGAAATAGAAATGATACTACAACAAAAACAGCTGCTCTTTGTGAAGCAAAGTCGGGTAAGTACTTTCAGGCTTAGTCACCGCCTGACCAGTGTCTAAGCGCCGTGAACTGAAAAAGAGTATCCCGAAAAATGTCTTAGCTATATCAACTACTTCTTTTTCCTTTGTTTTTTTATGGATGGGCTAGAAACCCATGTAATGCTATATGTTCTATTCTTCGTACAATAGTTCAAATTGGATTCGTATAACCTTTTTCCTCTGGGCATTCTGTCTAGATGGTATGTTCACTGCATAAATTAATTTTATCTCTTGTAGTAAATAAACTGGAGAGCTCTTTTTGGGCAGAGCAATGGACCTGTCGTCAGACAGAACACTAAATAATAATTAAATAATAATAAATAATGTGTTCCGAGAGATTTCAGTACGATCACCAGCCTGAAAGCAATTTGTATTAAACGTATTTCAGGTGGTTTAGCTCAGTCAGTGACTGCGAGATTGATGATGTTTTTCTGGGTTTTGGTGTCCTATAGACTCGCCAAAAACCAGAAGAACTTCATAAATATAGTGACTGGCTAGAAACTGGACAACCGAGGATAGATTTCCGGGAGAAGCATAAATTTCGTCTTCGTAACCCTCTCAAGGTCGCATTGCTGAAATATGTCTTGCGCAAGTATGGGATCCAAGGGCTTGGCTTCTATTGTTGGGCCACAATGCGGCCTCGGACATATCAGTGCAAGAACGGCTTAAGGCCACTGTTAGAAGGCACTCTTGAGCAGCTATAGCCTGGGAACACTTCAAAGCAAGAATGACCTGAGATGCGACAATTACCTCGGATCGCATTACTGCAACAACGGCCTACGTTATGTGGCGCGAGGAACACCTTTGGGATGTCAGCGTACTCAAAAGAGTACACCTTTCTAATTTTGCAATATTTTCATACAACTAAGACCGTATTTCACATATGATCTTCGTTCGGTTTTCACAATATTTTTTCTAATATTTCGTATTTCTCAAATACGTTGTATATGTCATACCCAAACTCACCTTCCTTTATTTAAGCAGTGTAAAGGTGAAGGACACAAATTATGTTGGTCCTCTTTTCTTTAATTACGTTATATTTATGTTCTTAAACTCTTTTCTCATCAACATTTGCTACATTTGATATGAGTCGCGACTGTACTATATATATATATATATATAGTACTTCCTTCTGTTATAATGGCGAGGCAAATAAAAACAGTGGCTATAAACCATTTTTCCTTTCCAATAATCAATGTTAATTAGAGTTCATTTCCTGATATCAGCCTGTCTACGTGCTACCAGCTACTGATTTAACTGAAGTTGAAAGTGTGAAAATCTCTCACAGATTTGTTGTTTGCACACACGCAAGTATCGGTTTCCCCCTTTCCGTCCTGTTTCTAGCCCGGCTGACCACAAACCGTGGCTGCTGGATTATCTCCGGCAAGACAAATTATCCGTGAGAAATTGAGTGAGCTTCATATATCAGAGCCATCACAGTGCAGAGTTAACGCAGCATCCCATGAAAAGAGAACAAAAATACGTCAAATTAAATAACGCGCTGCATAAAAACACTCGTGCGAGTTTCATGTATCGAGTCTCCTGACTAAAGCAATTTAGTTCTGAAATATTGATTTAGGATTGTTTAGAACAGAACGATCCATACGCGTACACAGACACTCCATAAAGCAGGTTACTATAAATGGTGGTTAAAACACTTTAGAAAAAATACTGCCTTCATTTTTTTTTAATTTAAACACCAGCAGACCCAAGACACATAGGAATGACCCTCTTTTATGAAGATTATTTAATTTTATGGTAAGAAAATAAGTTCTCTGCAGTAAATAAACTCATCGAATTGTTTTAAAATTTATCAAATCATTATTCAGTATGCTATAACTTCTGTTGTGTCTGTAATGTGTATTTTATTTATTAAAAGTTAATGCCATAAAAATGAACCTAAAATATTACAAATTAAAAACGTGCCTTAGGTCTTAAACCAGTTGAACATAGATGTCACAAGTTCGAAACCCGCTAGTAACATACAAATCTATGTCCGAGACTAATGTTGACTGATGAAACAAGTCTTGAGCTGCCTCAATAAGCAGCTGGCGAAGCGTTGTTAAATAGACTAATATAAATAAATAAACAAATGTTGGCAAAAGAAGACTTCTATTTTTGGAGTGTTAGTAAGTTGTTCTCGATTTAACATCTACAGACCTTTGTTACAAAGAGTATTACATTTACCAGCAGATTTTGTAAAATACGTAAAATGGTATTCAATTATAAATAACATGAAATCTACACACATTTATCACTTTTACCAAGTGACTTCGCGTAATCGTCGGTTATAACGTATAATAACCAGAACAGTCCGCTCTAACGTAATCATAAATTCATTAAACTGTCATAATAAATAAGCAATTTCATTACTTAAATGCAGTTTATTAAAAACTGGCGAAGAATTAGCACTTTCGCTAATACATGTTCACGTGTTTTGTCAAAGGTTAAGATTGCCATGACCAGGGGGCCAATACATTTACATTCTGTCTTCACACCTGAAGACCGAAATATAATCAACGTCTAAAACGTTATGATTTTAACAATACAATCGATTACACGATCGATTAAGTCCAGCATCATAATTATTATATAGGCATACCTCGGAGATATTGCGGGTTAGGTTCCAGACCACCGCAATAAAGCGAGTGACACGAATTTTTTCGTTTCCCAGTGCATTTAAAAGTTATGTTTAATCTGTACTGTAGTCTATTAAGTGTGCAATAGCATTATGTCTACAAAAACATTGCGAGAATTACCAAAATGTGACACAGAGACACGAAGTGAGCACGTGCTGTTGGAAAAATGGTGCCGATAGACTTGCTCGACGCAGGGTTGCCACAAACCTTCAATTCGTAAAAAAACGCGGAGATTAAATTATGGAAATGCTTGCTACTTCTCAGTTCAAAATATTTTGTCTTCCCGTCTGATTTCTAAGAACCTGAAAATTAAAGTATACAAAACAATAATCTTGCCTGTTGTTTTGTATGGGTGCGAAACATGGTCTCTCACTCAGAGGGAGGAACACAGATTGCAGGTGTTTGAGAATCGGGTGTTGAGGAGATTGGAGATAGCTGTCATCATATTTATGTTCTTTTTGTTGGTCTTGCTTAGTTGAAGCATTTGTAGGTCCATCTTGTTTTATGTTTTTCTTTTTCTTAAAATTTCTCATTTTGATTCAATGATCTATTATACGGTTTCAAGAAAACAAAAATGGCAGATACAGTATTTATTGATACTTAGTTTTTATATTACTAAGATTGATAACTACTAATCTTTACGTTAATTCATGTCTTTGACAATAGAGGGCGGAGCAGGTCGCCTAGCTTTATGTTTTTTTCGGTGTTTCTATCCGGATTATACGATACCCAAGGAGGTAAACGGGTCAGAAAATATTCGCGGGCAAATTAGTTTATACCTTCCCAACAGATGGTGCGGCAATTCACTTATCTTCACATTAGTTCATGTCTTTGTCAATAGAGGGCGGTGCTGGTCACCTAGATTTGAGATTTTTCGGTGTTTCTATCCGGATTATACGATACCCAAGGAGGTAAACGGGTCAGAAAATATTCGCGGGCAAATTAGTTTATACCTTCCCAACAGATGACGCGGCAATTCACTTAATCCTTTCATTGGTTTACGCCGTTACCAATACGTGGCGCGGCAGTTCACTTAACTGTATTAGTTCATGCACTCGTTAATATATGGCGCGGCAGTTCACTTATCTCTACAATAGTTCAAGTCTTCGCCACTACGTGGTGCGGCAATTCACTTATCTTTACAATAGTTCATGCCCTCGGCAACTCTCGGTTTAGAACGAGTTTCGTTCCAAAGCGTTGTTCTTTATACGTTTGTGTTTGTTATGTGTATCTTGCATTCCTGGGCTTTTACGATACGTATCGTATACGTTAGCAGCCATTCTAAAGCATTAAAACCCTGTACTAAATATCGAATTGTCTATACAATACCTTTATTGTTATATATATGAGTTATGTTTTATCGACTACGATACGTAACGTACGCCACACGGCGAGGTATGTAAACCAAAGTTTTTTTACTGGATAGATTAGTTTTATTAACCACGAACAGTTCAGTATAATTATCATATAATAATTTTCTGATAATATTGTAATAAATACATTTTTTAAAAGTTTATTTATGTAAATCTTACAATTATATTCACCATACGTTTGGCATTTCGTTTTGTAAGAAATTTTGAATGCTGAATACACTTTAGCCAGACGCGTTCAATAGTTGATGGAGCTGACACCAGACTGCAGCACCTAACTGATATCAATAACATCACAAATGACTTACTGCCTCAGTTCGCTGGGGGTGACCTGCTGGGGACCATGAGGTGTATACTTGTCGCCCTTGTTAATTTCTGGCTAATCATCCTAGCGCTTTGTTATTGGCACAGAAAATCAAATGATACAGGGATATCCATATATCTAAACATCTTGCCTGTCCCTACTTCCAAATTCCAAAGTGAAAACAAGTATTTCTGGTCCACACCCCTTTCAATATGCCTCCTGATATTTATATTATCCACATAAATGATCTTAATTTCTCCTCCATTTTATGAGCTTCATTGCAAGGAATGAATAAATTTTCATATTTCACAGGCAGACTATGCATATTACCACATACACGGCAAAACCATAATACAAGGATGAATCCTTTGAAAACTGGCAAACTAGTAATATTTATATTCATCATTAAACGAAGAGCAAATTAAAATAAAGAAATACGTTAACATTTAGTTTCGAATTTATCTTCATACGTATTACACAAACCGCTAAGGACCGAAATACAGACTCCTGTCTTAAAGGGTTGCATCCTGTTGTGTGGGTATCAAAACACAAAATGGAAAACATACCTACAATGTGTAACTAATGTGTAATCACTGAAGTTTTAAAACGTGATATAACAAGGTTATCAATAGGTGAGATCAAAGAGCAACAAATATATAAAAAATAAAAAGTAAAGTAAAGATATTATGGCTAGTATATCATTCAAGGCAATGGATAGAATTAGGCAGTAGATGGGTATTTTCTGTTTACGAAATGGCCAGCCTGATATGTAGCCATTGAAGACATTAGTTGTGAAGGGAGAGTTTGTGAAGTAGCAAACATTCAGGAAATATTATAAAGTAAAGTTGTCTGGGATGTGAATTCTGCCCTAGTGTTTACTGGAATGTGTACTGGAAACAATACTGGGGTAAGTGATTACTGAAAATTTTTATTATTTGTAATTTCTTGGCTGAATGATCAATATAAAGGTGAATGTTTTTAACCTAAAATAAGATATGTGTTCATATTGTATAGTGTAAAACCAGACATGTTTGCTGACTATTTGTACTTATGTTTTATGAATTCCAAGGGCATCTCACAAACAGACAATGCCCATATTGAAATTTACATATTTCTACTACGTAATTTCGTCCTTCACCTTGGATGTTATGCTAGATATAACAACGTTATTACACAGACTACACTTTATAGTTTTTATTACTTTTTCTGCACATAACCTAGTTTTTACCATATTTTAACACTTCAACAACAACGCATTAATTACACGTTGTAAGTATGTGTTCATACCACATATTCCGAACAGTGTATTTTAGTTCTAAAAAGTTTGATGTTTAACACAAGAAGGACCAAACCAGAGGTAACGGCATTTTAACGGGATTTGCCACGCGTCTTTTGCCGGCCAGAACCGGTGCATTCGCGAGGAACGTCCTGCAGCTCACGACCGAATTAACTTTCCGCGTGCCGGTTTTATTTTAATGCATCTTGGTACAACCTCCCCAACCCAAGGGACTTAACGATGAGTTATGCTGTGATAACAAAGTCTCGCTTCCTGTCCATGCTGTTATCTAACACAGTTGACTACTTCTTAATTAATTATGGATTATTGACATCGGCATAGGACGTTTTGGGACACTCGCTGAAGTTAACCTTCTGTAATATCTTTTGTTGCATTCCTGAGTTAATTCTCGAGGCGTCTTAGAGTACGCGGATTGTTCCTATACACATTTTGCTTCAATATCCTCCAACTGTAAAAATCACACACACTCAAAACTAGGGCAAATTGCGGTGGCTAATTAACCTTTTTCCATGGAATGTTGTGATGTGTGATCTGTTACTTTTTCCCTTTGGGAATATTCATGTTGCTTCTCTTCTTCGGTGAGGATTTGAAAGAGGGGTTCCAAAATAATATACAGATATCTTTTCATATAATGCACAAATACAATTTATTTTACAGCATTTTACATGAAATAATTAAATGGCTTAAAAAATTATAGTACTTCAAAACACATGAATATGTTAGGACTGAATTCAACAACTTATATCACATACCACACATTAACATATAATTGCTCCTCAAAGTACATCAATCTGAGATAAATGAAGTTTTATTTTCAATTCCAAGACATTTCAGCTTCTTTCCAATCACAGTTCATAACAAACACCCATCAGCCAAAGTCTACACCAGTATCTAGAAGTTCACGCATAGCGATAATTGCTTTTCGAGGCAGGAGGCTTAAACAGAACAAAAAAGTGTCTTTATTACATTCTATTTTGCAATACAATTAAAAGAGAAGAGAAGGATATGGCTTATTTTCCTTTCTTCTTAAGTTATTCAGTCTTTAACAGCTGTGTTATAGGTTATGTTTGTTGCAGCTGAATACCACTAAACAATTAACCTCAAAGTTTAAGTCTGGTCAGTTGGTAACACTGTTTATATGAGATGGGATAGCTCGGTTAGCACGTCTGAATATGGGATTCTATCCCTGGTAGGGGCAAATGATTTTTCTTCTGGATCCGAGGGCCACCAAACTGGTACTCTGGGGTTAAAATATAACCAGTGCATGAAACTGACCACTCATCCCCATCTACTGCTAAGTCAAGAATTAGTAGGAGCTTACCTCCCTACCCCAAAGCATTTCAATATCTTGTAGTGTGACAGGTTTAATTTTAACACTGTTTCTACCACAAGGATTATATGTGGAATGGAATGAACACATGAGCATAAATAAGTTAGAATGGCGAAGACAGTGTTATCCTGGCATTTGCCTTAAGACTTAGGAAAATCACAAAAATATGTGAGTTTTCTCTACCTTCCATTAATTACAATTATTTATGCAAGATATCTATTAAAAAAACACTGATATGTCTGCCTAACCTTAAAGAAAATGTGAATTAATATTAATGGATTTTCTGAGTTGAGTAACCAAGTCCGATGATAAAATGGAGTTTAAGGCTCTACTTCATTAAGTTGCCTGTGTTTGCTTGTAGGCAAATTCCTAGGGTAAGGGATTAGTTCTGATGTGAAGACCATGTTTATAAGTTAAAGTTTCAATGTCTGTATACTTTTTAATAATTATGTTGTATTCCCACAAATACTCATTAAAATTATACACTTGTATATTATTCAACTACGTACTTCTGTGTGGAACTCAAACCGAGAGCAATTGGAAATGGATACTTAAATATGCAGATTGTGATGTTCAAAAGAGAATGTCTAATTGCTGTTTGTCTGTAAAGTAAACATAGTATAGTAATTTTTTGTTAATAAGCAAGCATTAGTCATCAGTATTATCTTTAACATTGTAACTATTATGTGCGCTCTGTTGGGGAGGCTAGAAGTGTGAGGTAAGCGTGCACGTGCACAAGCCATGCAACTGCAGTAGTGGCTGTTCCTTCTACCGTACACTATCCCACTAATTATAAAATAAAAATACATTATATCGGATGAAATTCAGACATTTAAATAAACTCTTCATGCCAGTAATGTACTACAAATTTATTCTTACAAAAAACAGTCGTTCTTCAAGTCTCGGTTTTGTAAATGAAAACATATCCACAGAGAACGTCAGAAATGGAAGTAAAATCTCATAAGGACCAGCTTCACTCTTACATCTCAATTGTTTATAGAAGGTTAAAATGGGCTGGGCATGTAGCACGCATGGGTGGAGGCAAGGGGTGCATACAGAAGTTTAGCAGGGAAGCCTTGTGGAAAACGACCAATGGACAGACCAAGAAGGATAATGTCAAGATAGATTTTTGGGAAGTGGGCTTTGGGGATGTAAATGGTTGGAGTTTGCTCAGGATCGAGTCCAGCGGGGGAGCTTTGGTGGTGTTGGTGTTGAACCCGCAGGTTCTGCTAACAGGGAGTTAGTTTTAATCGCAGAGGGTCTGATCGAACCTGGATTAAATGGAATATTGAACTTGAATGGTTACCGTCAGGTCAGCCCTATTGAAGATACTCCAGACATTGAACAACATACGATATAGTTCAATCATTATTATAATCATTAAGAGAATCAGTCACTAGTTCATTTTATATTCAATAGGCTAACACAAAGAATGTGTTACAGTGGAAAAAGCTCATTTGCGAGTAGTTCATTGCCAGACCACAAAAACTGAAGGAACATGTTTTACTAATAACACAAACGTGGTATATCACTCTCATCACCACCACTATCATCATCAAAATACCTTAGCACTGTGGTCCAACTTTTTGGGGGACATAATAACGTATTTCAACACAATGTGACTTCTAGACCATGATTCACCATCGATGTCTTACCTTACTACTTTGCCAACATATAGCAGATAGCCGGGAATGCTAACCTCGACGTAGTCTCTTCTCATTGCATCAATTATCTTCCTGGCTGCTGCTACTGGCTCAATTGTCCCAAAGTAACTGGGAATCCTAAAATAAGGAATACAAATTGCTTTAATTTGTATACGACATCCTTTTTCTGGTGAACGCATCATTGAATTAACCCTCTGAGGACAATGATGATAGCAACGAAGATGACTGTCATCTGGGTTGTTGCGCTGTGTAGTCTGGTAGATGTTAACCAACGTTTCAGAGGTCATACTGCCTCCATCATCAGGGCGATGAGTATGAAGATTTCTGTCTTCTGGGTTGTTGCGCTGTGTAGTCTGGTCGATGTTAACCAACGTTTCAGAGGTCATACTGCCTCCATCATCAGGGCGATAAGTATGAAGATTTCTGTCTTCTGGATTGTTGACACTATTTATTGATATTTATAGTTTCAAAATTATGTGAATTTTCTCTTACCGCATTTCTAAATGCGAAGTTTTAGGTTTCTTAGTAAACAAATACTGATTGCTGTATATCGATAGAAAAATTTATAAACTCTGGATTTGACAATTTACCTTAGTTGCACATTCGTAGACATTTCATTGTCCACGATGAATGGGTAAATATGAACCAGTGTGAGTTTCACGTCTCCACTGGACCTGTAATTCCTCAGTTCCTCATTCAGGGACTCAGCCAGACCTTGGACTGCAAACTGAGTTGCTGAGAGAGGCACCAGATTGCTGATCCCAGCGAGACCTGCGACAGAAGTAAGCATCACTATGTGTCCATGTTTCTTCTGTTGCATACTGGGCAAGAAGGCTTGCAGTATCTGTGAACATATCGGAGTACACACAGCTACAAAACAGTATTTTGTTTATTATGAACTAGCCTAGTGAGAAAAGAATAATCCTGCAATTCCTTGATGGCCACAGTAACTGCCTATTATTTTATGAACTTAAGTAAAGTAAAGCTGTCCCACTACACGCCATGTAGGCGCTTGGGGGGGAGTGGAGGTATAGCTCCTACTCTTTCTTGACCTCGGCACTAGATGGGGATGAGCGGTCAGCATCACGCCCCGGCCGTGATTTACCCCCGGGAAAGGACCCCGGTACCCATTGGACAGGAGGCTGGGTGGGCCCCAGAGCCGGTCTGGACGCAGAGGCTAGAGGAAAAATCCTCTGCCCCCGTTGGGGATCGAACCCCAGTCTATATTATACTGACTGAGCTATCCTGGCTCATATTTTATGAACTTGGCATCACAATTCCAAAAGTGGATTATACATGAGGTGTGTTTCCAGTTGTGAATAATCCACATACGCCAATAAAATTCCCCTAGAACCCTGACAACACCAGTCTGTACTCTTACAAAGAAGTATGGTAAGATAACTGTCCTTAACCTCACATAAAAATGTTGTGACTCTAGACGTTAAACTTACCGAGAAGCGAGAAGACACTTATTATTGAATCATCCAAAATGTTACAAGACAGAAGTCATTCAACTCAGTCTAAAGTGAGACAAGTCATCAGACTTTAAATTTCATTAGAAGATTGCCAAGATAAGGTTCAATAAACTCTCTTGGAAGTTGCGCAAGAGCAGGTTTTAATCTCTGCCAGAAGTGTGAGAAGACTCAAGCCTTAAACTCTCTCAGTTATGTGACAGGACACAAACTTACCCAAAAATGTGACATGACGCCAACATCCAAAGTCTTGCAGACGTCAGGGGCAGGATGCCGAGTACGAACACGTGGACTGGGCAGGTTACAGCAGTTTATGATCACAGTCACATTTCCTACATCTTTCTTTACTCTCTGTGCTGTTTTATGCACCTGTAACAATTAATAACTTATTGTGAGGAATAATATTATTGAATCTTTGGGCAAACCTAATCATCAGCGTTTGAAGGAGGAAAAAGGACAAGAATTATAGTTATATATATATTTAAACAGCTCTGATCCTGGATGGATGAAATAAATGTAGACTCAGAAAAATTGTATAAATGCAAACTATTCTTCTGGAATTACTAAGTACAAGGATGATTCAAACTTGACCCAGAAATTACTGCCTCCGTCATCAGGGCGATGACCTCAGAAACGTTGGCTAACATCGACCAGACTACACGGTGCAACAACCCAGAAGACAGAAATCTTCATACTCCTTTATGATTGTAGCAGACCTTTGTTCATGTCCATGTGGATGTATTCTAACAATTTTAAGGTACATTTTGAATATAGGAGTACACAATTATCAAAATGTAGGGGATTAATTAAGAATTTAGGGAAAACATCAAGGACTTTGATTGGCAAACAGGAACAAAGTCAATTCCTATTAGTTTTCATACCTGCCTTACTGGGTGCATTTTTAAGATTTATTTGAAAGAAATTTGTAGTGCAGTGCTGTTTCAACACAGTTGTACAACTGTTCATCATCCGCAATCACTTTACATAGACTTTCGGAAAACTGTTCTGCTGCTGCATTGTCACAAGATGCAGATTCGCCTTCTATGTCAGACTTGCCGTCTCCAGAGTCACCCGTCAGACACTTCAATTGTCTCATCCCCACTGAATAGTCCGTTAAACTGATCCGCTTCAGCCCTATTTAATTTTCTATGGAATCCACAGACAAATGTAATTGGTTTTCTTCTTTCATCCAAGTGTGTATTGCACTTTCTAAAATTCATTCTTCTTATTATTATTATTTCATCTATTCACCACTTTATAGAGTATTTACATCCATGTACCCGAGACAGACCTTGCCCCTGACGTACACAGCGCAGCAGCTATTTCCGAAATAAATTTTGTTTTAATACGTGCTACAAGTATTATATAGTTTTAGTGTTAGAAATGACTACATATTTTACGACAGCGTCTTTCGATTGATGTATGAAGGTCCTAAAATGGCAGTTTTCTGAAGTTCCCTGATGCGTTCGCCTGGAATGTTGGCCAAATATTTTCTAAGTGACTTGTAGACAGTTCCAGTTGCTCCCATAATTATTGGAATTATTTTTGCTTTCACTCTCCACATTCGCTGCATTTCAATGAGAAGGTCCTTGTATTTCAAGATCTTCTCCGCTTTCTTCTTAATCCCATTCCTGTCACTAGGTTTTGCTATATCAATTAAGAGACAAGTTCCATTTTTGTTTCAGATTATAATATCTGGTTTGTTGTTGTTATTATTATTCCTGTAGTGCTACAGGCCTTGAAGTTTGACCTTGGCTTCACTTGTGATCGATGTCTATTCTTCTCTATTTAATTATTCCGTTCTCCATCCCTTTGCCCCCTTATACCTCAGATCTGCCTCCAAATCATCCAACCATCTGAGTCGAGGTCTCCGTCTTCTGGAATTCCATGCTCATAAAATAAGGTAGCTTTTGATTTGCCATTTTTAACTCTTTCCATATATTATTGGTAAATATTTCCAATATTTTGGAAGAACTTCTCCTTCTATGGCTCTCCGGTCCGCATTCGGTCCATGGTCTCCTCAATTCTCCTCTTCCGTTCGGTCTTCTGTTAGGTCCGTCTGTTCGAGGCTTTGATCGAGGTTTTGAAACATCTTTCTTTTTACGGTGCAAGGTTGTTAGCCTTGCGACCAACCCCCAACCTGGAGGACCAGGGTGGAAGAACATACTGTCTCCATATTCATTGTGAAAGTAATAAGGAAAACTCAGAAATGATTTGTATATGAAATTGTTGGCAGAGATCAGACTGTGCGGAGAACATTCACTGCTTTTTCAAGGGCCACAGATGCAAAGAAAGGAGAAAAACAGTTAAAGTAAACTTAATTTATAGGGGGCGGTGGTCCCATCTTGAACTCAGTATCCAGCATTTGGAAACTCGTGTTCCATTCCATTATTCTACTAAGTGAAAAAATGTTTTAAATTCATATAAATTAAGCCGGACTGGAGAATAACATATGTTAAAATAATTATAATTTTCGCAGATCGTCTTTTACTGTACCTGGTCCCTTTTGGTTATGTCACATGTGTATGCATATGCTTTGACAGCGCCATATCCCAATGACTCTGCTTTTATCGCAGTTTCTTCGTTACTACCAGCCTGTATGTCCCAACATATGACAGTCGCTCCTAGAATTGAGAACTGTATGGCCAATTCTCGTCCAATACCACAACCTGCCCCTGCAACCTGAAAAAATACAAATCTCACTTATAGAATAATGAATCCTATCACAAAGGGAAAGTTTCTAGATATTTATAATGGTTCTGTATCTGTAGTAATTGCCGTCAGTGTCATACAGCAAATATTAAAATCTTAAATGAAACTGGCTCTTCGAGCAAAAGGGCAAATTCTCCCCCTGCATAGACAAAGTAATAGAGTATCTAACTTAATTACTTACCAGGACAATCTCTCCTCCTACGGACTTCTGATGAGGTGGAAAGAAGACATGGTAAAATGCTTCTAAAGAAGCCTTTATAATGAGGAAGATAAGAGACAGTACATCGTAAATCAGCACCAGGAGTGAATAGACCCGCAGAAGCATGGCTTCCACAGTTCGATCTGCCACACTATAAAACAAAATTATTTGCTCTAAATTTATTACGTACTATTAACATATTAAGTCTTTTGTGCGGACTCAGCTGAAAGATGTGCTTTGGCAACTCAAGTCTCTAAGAAAACTGTTATCTAGAAGTGTATCGGTGACTTATTTTTTAAATTTCTTCACCTACAGTGACAGATAGTTGTATCATTGCCTTATTTATTCATGGATTAACAATTAAGACACCAAATTAAGGTTACCAAAGGGCAAATTTCATATCTACTAAAAAATACATTATATATTTATTACATTACTAGAGGGTGGCAAGTTATATCTGTTCGTAATAAGTATAATTTGGACAATAAGAATTGTTTTTTCGTATCCAGTACACACCATTCAACGTGACGTGCATTGGTGGTTAGCAGGATTCATGACCCATCAGTACATGGGTTCGAGCGGGACCGCGACATTTAACGCTCCTGCTGTGACCCCCCTTACTCGTTGACTCCATCACCATGGTGATGGCAGAAAGCACCTCTGGAATGTTGGTAAAATTCTACCATACTACATCGTGCTACAATTCAAAATACAGACATCTTCATACCCGTGGCTGTGGGAAACTCAAGACAGACCTGAACACTTAGAAGTTCAGGACAATGATAATTGTATTATACTAAAAATGATCTAGGTTATAATAACGCTAATTAGATTAAACTTGCTATAGGACAAAGTTGAGGTGTGGGATTTATATTGCTGGTGTTGAACTTCCAAGTTCTAATGCCTACACATTATTTCTCTGGAACAGGGATCAGCAGCTTACATTTATAACGAGAACTGTGAGCTAGCGTAGCTCAGTCAGTATAGTGACTGGGTTCGATCCCCGACGTGGGAAGAGGATTTTTCCTCTAGTCTCTGCATCCAGACCGGTTCTGTCCTTTCCTGGGGCAAGGTCAAGAATGAGTATGAGCTATCCTGCCTCTCCCCTCAAGCGCCTACATGGTGTATAGTGGGACAGCTTTACTTTACTTTTATTGTACCATACAAATCTACCAAAAATATATGAATTTAAATAATTATGGCTTCCACAGTTCGATCTGCCACACTATAAAACAAAATTATTTGCTCTAAATTTATTACGTACTATTAACATATTAAGTCTTTTGTGCGGACTCAGCTGAAAGATGTGCTTTGGCAACTCAAGTCTCTAAGAAAACTGTTATCTAGAAGTGTATCGGTGACTTATTTTTTAAATTTCTTCACCTACAGTGACAGATAGTTGTATCATTGCCTTATTTATTCATGGATTAACAATTAAGACACCAAATTAAGGTTACCAAAGGGCAAATTTCATATCTACTAAAAAATACATTATATATTTATTACATTACTAGAGGGTGGCAAGTTATATCTGTTCGTAATAAGTATAATTTGGACAATAAGAATTGTTTTTTCGTATCCAGTACACACCATTCAACGTGACGTGCATTGGTGGTAATATAAAAGTCCTTACGATTGTTTCGAAATTATCACGGGACCCCAAAATCCTACCGAAGGCACCAAGGTGCCAGCGGACATGTTAATGTCATGGAAGTGGCAGTATGTGGTAATTAATTACACATAAAACATGTCGCTTATTTTAGCCTGCAATTTATGTAACCCGCCAGTTACGAATAAATAGTTTTATCTACAGTTTACGTGATCTATGATTGTTGCTGCGTATAAGGGTTAAGTTGAGATATGACTACTAAGGAGCGATTAAAGACGAGGGTTTAATTCTGAATTTGAATATGAGAAAATGTAGTAGCAAGCAGGCTTCACAACAAAACGCACTCATACATATTTGTCGCTGTACCGATGTCGCCTAATCGCAATTCTTACAGATTTATCATTCATTGACATCTTTCAGCAACATTCAACTCTGTGTAATGTCCATAGTTTAAACAGCATCGTTGATTTATTTAAGAATCTATAACGTACCTGTTAGATATTTAGTTATTATTATTATTATTATTAAGTGTTCTGTCTTACGACAGGTCCATTGCTCTGCCCAAAAAGAGCTCTCCAGTTGTCCCTATTCTCGGCTTCTCGCTTTAATTCCTGGAACGTCATCTTCTTTCCTTGTTTAAGGTCGTCGGTTAGCTGTATCAATCTTCTTCCTAGTCCTCTCTTTCCTTCAACCTGGCCTTCGATGATATCACTCAGTAACCCATTCCTTCTCATAATATGATTTAGTTACTAAATTTAAAATTTACGTGGTGTTTTTGAAGGTCCCACCAGTTCAATGGACAGAAGAAAAGCATCTTCAAGGTTACCCGGTTACTCAGTTGGAATTTAAATGGGTTCAAATAAAGTTCAGGACAAGCTCGGTTCTGTCTAGTAGAGTTGTTCTTTGAAGGCCGTGCCACTTGGCTCACGCGGTTAGTCGCCGACTAATCACCACAAAGGCCCGAGTTAGTGCCTAGGGCAGTCCATGTGAAATTTCCGGTGGACAAACTGGCATTGGGACAGGTTTCTCGTCATATCATTTTTTGGATCATACAATGCGAGAAGGGCAAAAATGTTCAGTTCTCTCTTTTCGTTTGTTCTTCGAATATAAGTCGATACATATCTCTTATGACGAAGAGATACGCTTATGTGGGTGGCACTCTGTTTCAATACGCGGTCTGTGTTTGAACCGGTTACACAGAGGTTTACAACGAAAACGTTAGAGTCGCTAAATCCTTCCCTTGTTCACAACCTAACAGCGAACAAGGGAAGGTTAAAAGCTTTGGGTTCGGATAAAATAAGGAAGAAAGGTGAAAGTAAAATTCTCATCTTTGTCACTGAAAAACTTGGATGGCAGGAGCTGTTTCTTTAATCTTCTTCAGTGAAATGTAGTACACCCTCGATATAACGGATTAATTGAGTGCCGTGTTTTTAAGAACACCGTTAAACAGATTATAAATATGAGCTGGACACCTGTAATGTACAAGGTGCATTACACACTAATGTAAAGAAATAATTTCGCGCGAATAACTTTGTCCTTTGAATATGAAATTCGTTAAATCCACTGTTAACCGTAATGTAAATAAAACAAGTCCATATGACGTATGCGGTCTGGGAAGTCACGTGATGTACTACTATCAGACAGAAAAATGTTGTGCTTGTTCAAATCTGATGTAAACTTCATTGGTAATACTTTATAACACTGGAAGGTCAGTAATAACAAAACAAATACATGAACAACGATACTACGAACAGAGGAATGTAACAAACATTTGTGAAAAATATCTTTGTACTAAGACCAATGTTCGCCATTCAGGAAGACGTGTTACGCAATATTTGCCTACCAAACCGTCTACGTCACAAGTATTTACACAACTCTCGAGTAGTTTGTCTTCAGCCACTGTTTTTATTCACTATTATAACTTCAAACTATCAATGAAACACGTTTGTGACCCTTAAGGTCGATTCACACATAACAACTTGTCAGTTCTGTATCAGCGTCCTCCATTCTCTGATAAGTTCGAAGCATTGATGACTGCGTTTTCTGTTAAGGGACAGACGTATAAGAATTGATAGACGATGTAGTGGTCTCTAAGGGCCCGGTCCTGGGTTCGGGGCTCTTTCAAACTATGGTAAAATACAAAAACAGAACATTTCAAGTTTTTTCGGGGTCATTCTTTTTTTCGAAAAGCAAAGCAATTCGTAGTTGCGTTCATGTTATGCACGTAACACTATCAGGCACGGGAAACAAATCATACCAACATAATTTTCTCGGGAATTTTCGTAGATGCCCCATCTCAGAAACATTTCGAGATAACATCTTAAAAATTTGGCATCCAATATCTTTATACTGTTCCTCAAACGCTTAAATGACGTCAGATGTTCTTAGGGCGTCGTTAGATAATTCATTCAAGTATTACTGGCTATTATACATTTTAAAAAAAAATCTGTCAATGGTAAGATACTCAGTGCACATTGTAAACACATATTTGAAGATAAAATTCTGGATCCGGCCAAACGCTTCTCTTGCAGAATCGGGTGAAATTCTAACACTTTGGCCCGTGACGACCTCTAGGACGATAAACCCCAAGTCACATGGATATTTCAGACAGTCACAATATGCCCTCAATATTTCGCTGGGAATAGTACAGAGTGACTTCTAAAAGTAAGATACCTGTTGTATGAAAGCAGCGATCCCGTCGTTTGGCAGTGTGTTTCGAGAAAGAAAATATAAATTACTTGTAATAAATAAAAATACTTAAATATAGCATTTATTTCTGAAAGTTGCAGAGGTAATGAATTCCGAGTGGTTTTGGCCTTGTGCTGTGGTAGGCTGTTAGGTAGGGACAGGATAAATGCGCCTCTGGACGGGAGCTTTCTGCTACTGGAAGTTAGTTTACTGGTTTCTCCTTATCTAATACTGTATCGTGAATGAAGCTTTGGTTATTGGTTAAACCCAGCAGCTAGAACAAAGTGGTCGTCGCTAATTTGCGAGGATCAAATGGATATACTCCCCTACTACAGAACCGCGATACAGCATTTTCAATTCTGATTACTCTGCTTTATTTAAGATACATGCAACATCACATCCTCTGTTGAAGGCACATCGCAAAGGGACAAAGCTGTATATTGTGTGATGTATGTGGCGGTGTAAAGCCCACGACTAAAACATTTATTTTGCAAAATTTATAAAGTTGAATGGCTTTGTGGCTGCTGTGGTCGTATACTATAAGCACAGCAGGTTCTTCGTCCGTTTTGTGAAATGTTCGAGCCACACTACGAGTATGAAAAACTCTTCATTTATCCATCCATTTGTTGAGCAATTTCTCATTCAGGCCCTCCCATTTCCAGGAAGTGACTTGTTGTTCTTCTTCTTCTTCTGGGATATTTAACAT
The DNA here is from genome assembly GCF_000696155.1 of Zootermopsis nevadensis. The sequence goes on from NW_019060263.1 coordinate 192,404, forward strand.
GGGCGGTACGTAGATCCCAGACCCCTCAGGGCACAACAAACAGTCACCTTCCTGCAGATCCGACCTTTCTGTCTAGATGGAACAACGAAAGGTAAAAATGCCTGTTTCGTCCACATTATAATTTATTATACTTTCTCCATATTTGAGTAGAAAATAAGGACTTCTTCCTTATTTAATACCGTTATTATGTTCATACTAGTTGGTTCCGGCTTTCGCAAGTTAATTCCAGGACTTCGTATTTTATTTGCACTGAAGTTATTTTGGATTCCATTCATTTCTGTCATTTAAAAATCCCACTCGCCGGAGCTCAGTTTGTGTCATACCAAAGGATATTTTAGCTAACAGCAAGACACGACCAGCACCTCCTTTCGCCAGGGTCTCCATCAGCAGTGGTTTCCTGTCTAAACGAGCTTTGCACATTTAGCATCGATTAGTCTCTCAGTGTTGTTATCGCGATTATTGCTACAAGGAAATGCACGAGATATGTCGTCGCACTGTCTGGTTTCGAAGCAATGCTGCTCCATGAAGTGGCGTCATTAACCCTTATACGGTTACCGTAACATACCATTTATCAGCATTACAAGACTGTAAATTCTAAATAATATGCACAGTCATGCATTTTAAGAACACAGTTACTCTTACCGTTCAATCTGACATCTTGAAAAATTAGAAGAAAAACGTCTACAATGAAATATTTCTTCACCTGAAAAGGAACATACAACCTGTCCCACCATAACACTCCACACTAGTAGTATGACATTAACGGAGATGTCAGTGGGGCAGAACACGTTCAGTTCAAACCATTTCAAGGAAGATAAGGGTGGCATCACCTCTTCAATGGTGGTGTAAGAGTCTTTAAGGTCGAAGCAAATCCCGCCAAAAAAAAAGTCCCTACAGCTTCAGACTTCTCAAAGAATTACCTGCACCATAGAGTGAGTGAGTCTGGAAACAAGAATTTACTTGAATTTCTAGTCTGATGAATGTTTAGCCTACGGCCGTGGTTCCAAGGCTGCTGTCGCATCCTCTGTGAAGGAGGCTAGCTTCGATCTTGCGAGAAGAAAGCCAAATCCGCGTTCCTGATTGGCCGAAACAATCCGAGCATCGTCCTGAAAACGAAGTCTTCAGAAACGTTCTCAAAGTTACGTGGTTGTAACGATCCCTACGTGACTTAACGTGGATCCCAGTTACGACACGTCGGCGCCTTGGTTAGGGATTGTCAGGTTCAGTGATAATACGATTTTACAAAATTTAAACGTGCTGAAAACAATTAGTGATAATGAGCGTGACCGGTTATATATCGCTTGCAAATTACTGCCACACGTGAACGATACCGATGGTGAAGGTTACTGTTCACGGAGACACTGGGTTTTGCAATCAAGTTTCGAAACTGCGTTTTAGTACACTGTACATATGTGATAACGAAACCACTCAATTCGGTTACTTCCAACGTTTGCGATACGAAACCAGTATTTTTGAAGTTAGGCTAGTGATGAATGATTTTATTTAATTTCGGCCTAGGAGCATTCAGAATTGAGAATTTGCAAAAATCGCGGGTAGAAATTTGATGTGTTCCATCATGACTACGAGTTTCCAGTCTTTTTTTTTTTTCGTACGACAAATGCAATATTTTAAGATAAATTCATGAGAAGGCAGTGGAAGAAGGCAATTTTTATTAGCTCCTTACAGAAAGAGTAAACACTGTCGTGGTTGGTAACATTATTTTTGTTAACTACATACAAAATTTTACCCAGCAATTTTCTCTTAACGTTAACTCCATATGCTGACGAAATTACAAGAGACGTCAGTGTGGGTTTTGATGTAATAGATCAAATACCAATACTATATTCTGCATTTGTCAGATACTGCAGAAGAATTGTAGTAAACAACAGTATAACACCCACCACGTGAGCTATTTATAGATTTAAAGGAAGACTTTAATTATATGAAACGTAATTAACGAATTCGAATTTCTCATTAAAGTATTTAGGCTAATTAAATATATTTGTTTAAATCTTGTCAGTCTAATCACAATAAAATTTCTATTAAATATTAAAATATTACTATAATTAACATTTAAATATTTAAAATATATTAAAATGATGTTCTCTATCGAAATGTTCGAACATTTCGATAGAGAACATCATTTTAATATATTTTAAATATTTAAATGTTAATTATAGTAATATTTTAATATTTAATAGAAATTTTATTGTGATTAGACTGACAAGATTTAAACAAATATAT
>NW_019060263.1:194682-210233 GCF_000696155.1 Zootermopsis nevadensis
AGGTGGATTATTTGTTTTTATTTATATTTCTTCATTTATTTTTCTTTGTGTATAAATTTGTTTCGTTTTTGGGGATTCCCTGTAATTGGCTGTATTATTTAATACTGTACATATATAAATTTAATTAATCTCTTTTTGTAATATTTTTCTTTATTATTTCATTATTATTGTATATTTATGAGTGTTTCCTGTTATTGGCTTCTTGCTGTTGGCAAACACGTAAATAAATTAATTGAATTGAATTGTTCTAATGGTCTGAGATCATTTATAGACATAATTTATAGTCAATTTTTGGAATACAACTTTACGTACGTTCATTAAAATCGAAAACTACTGAATCTGAAAAGCACATATCAGCTTCTGATCTGTGACAATATTAATTTCTTGGGCGAAATGGTAAACAAGTTATAATTTTGAGAAAGAAAACACAAAGGGACACTTAAATTCTATCAAAAATGTTGGTCGAGAAATAAACACAGAGAAATATTTGATAGGTTATTTAGCAATAATGCAACTTAGGTAATATTCAGAAATATCAAGAGTAGTAGAATATAAATTGAAATTAAAAGCGATAATTCTGTGACAGTGCAATATTAAACAAATATCCATACTTCAATTATTAAGAATTAAAAGCGATTTAGGCCAAAATTATCGCAAAAGAGGGTTGAACAAAATCAAACTGACATTACAATTAGGTCTACTCCAACAAAATGTGTACAGATATTAAAAAATTAAAGTGAGATAGACTTATAATATTGTATCGATTTTATTAAAATTTCAATTTGTAAATGTGTTTATTTTAAATGTTTGTGGCAACTGGTCGTCTTTTTTCCAGCTGCGTTTGTGGCACTGAATTTTGTTTCTTTTCTGGTGACCATTGTTTTCAGATCCGTTAACCCTACTCGTGTAGTTCGAACAAAAATGAATCAAGTAGCAACTGCATTGAAATGTTATAATTACGAATCATACCATAACAACTTATACTTCTTGACAAAATTACCTCAAATGTTTCTTGACAATGGAATTAACCTACGTGATATGCTCTTACACGTACAGAAATACATCTGAATTAAGACAAATCGCTGGGCAACGGCAGTAGACGTCAGTTTATCACACGTTTAACGATGCTACAGACATGAACTTTAGTTTCGGTAACCGACGTAGTTAACATACGTACCGAACAGATGAGAACCAATGGCTGCTGTTGTCTTTTGTCGTCACAGATGATTACGATGAATCACTACTACGCCCAATCCTTCCTTCATCTAACAACCGAATCACTGCCATATTCGTTTGTACAGTACCATTTGCGACCAGCCTGAACTGCGCATGGCAGAGACGAGCAAACGTTTCTGTAGTAACCTTGGAGTTCACTGCGGTCTATCTAGTCGTGCGAGTAACTGTTGAAGTATATTGTCAATAGATGTCGGTAGTTCCGTGCATCTTCATCAGACATAAAGAGCACATTAGGGTCAAAGGTTCAAAAGGCAGGAGTAGCGAAACAAATTACGTTATTTGTCATTGAAACAATGAAACAATAAATAAACCCGTCCTTCATCTAAAATCATGTCCATTCACGATTGACGATTCACATCCATGTCATAAAAATTAAGAATGAATGCAACTTGGCCTCCACTCGTCTATACTTATATGGTGTGCTGCTGTTGATTTTGTAAATTCACCTTCGAGTGACGTCCAACACTTGTTTCAAGTGTTTTACGACTGGATTGCTTTGCGACAATTTGTCAACACATTCCAAACTTTGTTTAAATCGGACAACAATAACGGACACTTATTAAAACCATCTTGCGTCCTTGCGTGCGTGACATACCTAACCAATTATCCCACCCACATAATAACATAGGGGAATCCCCTATGAATGACATCTCCCAAGGAGACAAGCATCAAAAACAACTCATAGAATACGTATTTCAGTATTCATTCTGAATCAAAAGATCAGAGTGGTGCATCCTCGAAGGATAAGTCATAATGCTTGAATTCAGAATGCGTTGCTAACGTAACCCTGAGATGAGGATACTGTATACCGATCCTTGGTGAATATTAGTGTGTAGCACTGGTGGAATTAGGGTAACCACTACAAATTACTCGTGCACTAGTGGGTTTACAGAATTGTAGCAAAATATGATAGAAAAGTTTAAGCCTACTGACGAGCGGACAGGGAACGACTAAAACCAATTATCACTAATGTCGGCAAGAATTGTGATAGCGTAATTCTCACCTGCCCTCAATGAGTCCACTGCTCATCTCCATTTATCTGTGTATTGCACGCCACTGATTCTAGTGCAGCGGTAGTTTAATATCCCGTTATACCTTGCGGTTCAGGAAACCTGGCACTGAAAATATGTTGTCTTTTGGAGGGTCGGTAAATCTATTTTCGAGACGGCACACGCGTCTACCTAAAATGCATATCCAATGCCTAGCTTATATACTGTACCAAGAGCCATTGCACACTCGTTATTAAAAGTGTATATAATATTTTTCATCCAAAGGGCCACATTACCGAACTGCTCCTGTCTGCAGGCCGCAAAATATATATTTAATTAAGAATAACCACTGTTATTATTACTAGAAACATTATAGAATTTTTGTACAGAAAGTCAAAAGAAATTTTTGAAATAATATCTACTACTGCTACTACTAGATGGCTCACCGAACTCGAAGGTTCATCACCGAATTAACAAAAGCCCTCCACCGTACCCTGTCCTGGGCCAACAAAATCCAGTCTCCTTCGACTCCTGTCTCCCATGGATCCCGCCTGAGATTATCCTCCCATCTACGTCTAGGTCTCCCCAGCGGCCTCTTACCCTCAGGCTTACCAACCAATACCCGGTGCACACCTCTTGTCCCATCCATGCGCTTTACATGCCCAGCCCATTTCACTGTTCTCGACTTAATCACCTTGACAATACTAGGGGAGGAGTACAGATTTTTAAGCTCGACATTATGCAGTTTTCTCCATGTCCCATCGTCTTCCCTCTTAGGCCCAAATATCCTCCTCAACACCCTGTTCTCAAACACCTGCAATCTGTGTTCCTCCCTCTGAGTGAGAGACCATGTTTCGCACCCATACAAAACAACAGGTTTGAACTGAGAAGTAGCAAGCATTTCCAGAATTTCCTCATGAGTATCATTTTGATTTGTTATTGTTGTTCCCAGATATTTGAACTTTGTCACACTTTCAAAGGATTTATTAGCCACCCTAAGATAATTCTGCCCTCCTGTCTGCTGACGATGAGATACTAACATGTACTTAGTTTTTTCTGAATTTACTTCTAGCCCCACCTGTCTACTAGCCTCTAGTAAAACTTCTGCGTTCCTCGTAGTTGAAGAGAAATTATATCTGGGGGTACGCGAACAAAAAAGGTTGAATACCACTGATCTACATCACTCACTATGGCTTAATGATGATATAAACTTGTATGCTCTTTGCATAAAGTTAAGTGTCTGTTCACTTTCTTATCTCCAAAAGTGGATCCTGCTAAAATTTGGTATTGAGGAATCAATACCAAAGTTATTGGGTGAAATTAATTCTTATATGCTCTCGTCAGTTATTGTAACTCCTACTTTATATGAAAACCACAAATTTATTAAATTTTAAAAAATATTCCTACAAAAATCCTGGAATGAAGACCATATAAAGAAATACTTTTCTTTGAATTATTTTTTATCGTGAATATTTAAGAACAACACAACAACACTGTGGAGTGGCAAATTGTAGTATTGGTAGTGCAATTAGCTTTGCACTAATGTAGTATTTTGTATCGGTTATAAATGAACATCAGGGTAAAGGAAAATCACAAAAACTCTTCGAAAATATGTTTACTTAATTGGACTGTACCTATTCACTCTTGTTATGTATATTTTTTTATGTATTTCATAACATATGTAATTTTTATAACATATTTAATTAGTGTTACTGATGACTAATTATTAATGTATTCTTACTATAAAGTCAAAACACATGTAATGCCTCATCTTACACTGCACTGTGTATCGGGTTGGAGTGTCATTGATCAAAGGGCTATGACACTACGAACACTTCATGTATCATGACTGAAACCATTACTTCACAAATTTCTTAAACTACCCAGAAATAAAACATCATTTTTCCCAGGCATACCTCGTTTTATTGCGCTTCGCAGATATTGCGTTTTTTTAAAACAAATTGAAGCTTTGTGGCAACCCTGCGTCGAGCAAGTCTATCGGCGCCATTTTTCCAACAGCACGTGCTCACTTCGTGTCTCTGTGTCACATTTTGGTAATTATCGCAATGTTTTTCTAGACATAATGCTATTGCACACTTAATAGACTACAGTATAGTGTAAACATAACTTTTAAATGCAATGGGAAACCAAAAAATTCGTGTGACTCGCTTTATTGCGGTGGTCTGGAACCTAACCCGCAATATCTCCGAGGTATGCCTGTATTCTTTATGCTGTAAATATTAGTGAATATGAAATATATCAAATCTACGTGTTAACCAGATTCTCCTTGATCACATCATAAAATAAATTGCTAGCATTATGCTTTAGGCACTGAGACACACAATCAACAAATTGTTTGGCATGCAAAGGCACGGCCAATCTGAATCGTCAGATGAAGTATTTGTTTAAGAAGAACATATACATTACTGTGAAACCCAAACTTTTGCCCACTTGTCCTTTAATTATTGATCATTCCAGCTAGACCTATCATTCCCTCCGTTGACATACTAAAAAGTACATTAAGGATTCTCGGGGTTTCACGTCTTGATTCCATCGTCGACAACTTCGCCCTGGTAAGATGGAGTAATGGGGGTCAGTTGGACATGGAACAGTTCCTGCCAGATGTCCCTCATATCCCAGGGCATTGTCCTATAACAATAAGGAATACAGACAGCAGAAGATGGCTTACTCTGAAAGTGCCGTATTATTTTTGCCGAAATTAAAATCTACATTTATACCAAAAATGTTTTGGCATAAGGAAAGGACATCAGAAGTTCGAAATCTTTGAAGGTTTCAATACTTTCCATGCCCAATTTAAAACCTAAAGGTTACAACGTAAAAAAACTTCTTTTTGAAGAATATAAATTGATCGTATTACTTTTTGAAAACAGCAGACATTGCCAGCAAAATAGTGCATTACAAATTCTATGCGTTGTTAACCATGGGCAAAGCGAAAATTCTTTACAAGTATTTTTTAAGGCTACATGATAAAATACAAACATCTGTTCTTTATGGAATGTGCTGACGTGAGAAAAAAATGTTTGAAAATTTTCAACAGCAATTTGAATAATGGTAAACCAGCCACAATCCATTCTGTGAAGTACAGTAGACATGTGACCAGGTTAGTAAATTTCAAATTTACTAACATTACTTGTTTATATAAAATAATGTCAAAGAATACATGTTGTAAAACTCTTATGAAACACTTTTAACTTCATAAATAGGAAAGATTTACAGAAATTATAGTACAATTCAGACTGTAAAAAATGTCTAAACACACTTTCTTTCATGAAAAGTTGCAAAACTATGGCAGTATGCTTCTTTTATTTATTCTGGCAGCTACAGTGTGCATATCTCAATGATTTGAATGCTGTTATCATATGCTAAGTGATATTACTGAATCGCGTAACACGATTTCCCTTTGAAAAGTTGGTCATACTTATTACTAATTAAGGACTGGCAAATGGTAATCTTTTTTTATTTTGAGCAGAAGTCATCCATTAGTTCATCTGTTATGAATTTCAGAATGCTAGTTGGCACATCAATTTATTCTGAGAAGCAACTGCATTTCCCTGTACAATTTGTATGAACTGACTATTGCACGTAGTAATAATATTTACCCACCAGTGCCTAAATTTCCATGAAATTTTGTATTGTTCAAATTTACCGACTCCACCCATATAGCAGTTATAACAACCCACTGATTGAGGACAAGATGCGTCTTCCATTATTTATTCTAGAGACAAAGTTTCTTTCTTCTAGACTGTGGATATTGCTGTCAATATGTACAGTCTTTTAGCCACAGTCTATCCATGTATTGACACTGTACTTACTGAGCCACACCAGATTATACTAAAGTAAAATGTTTCAAGGCTTTTTTTTGGAATAATGTACCTGATGACACTTTGACAGAAGGGCAGGTCGCGAGGTACAGTGACTATATTCTTGTTGTGCTGCACTGCACTTATAATGTCCCTCGCCGCACGCTGTGGAGACAGCTCTGGAATCCTGCACACAGACAGCCACAGATAAGCCATCATTTTGACTGGGACCGATTTCAGCATGTAATAAAACTATGTTAGACGTCGCTTCCAAATTTTGCTTCTAAAGTACAAGAAATATTTTATATGAATTTATAAATATGATCGTATCATATATAAGAATAATAAATTTCATATGGCCCTGTTATAATGGTTCGTTATTTATAATTATTAAACACATCAATAAGTATAGATATGTAGGATTTGAGGTTATCACAGCGGTGAGTCGGAAGTTTGCTGTCTTCTGGGTTGTTGGAACGTGTAGTCTGGTAGATTTCCACCCACATTACGTACAGATATTAAATTTTACGTTACTAATTTCTTTTCATTGCCATTCATTATGATATAATGTCATTAGAAACATGATTTGTAGTGATATTTTACTGTTTTAAGTATAACGTATGCGTTTCATTTGCTTTACAACTTTTGTTCGAAACCCTTTTTTCGCCCTGATAAATACTTCTAGAGTTACGCTCGAAATCCCCTCAGAAACGCAAATAACCGAAGTCATCGAGCCGTCTCCGTTCATATGATTTGGATCAAAACGGGAATGTTTCGACAAATTTTAGTAGACCTCAGGATTTCTTTTAAGTTTGACATATCGACAGAAGACACGGCAAAGCCAAAGACACGTTTTACGCCTTCCTTCCGATCACTGTATATTCTTCTTAGAGCAGAAAACCCGACGTTAAAAAGGTTGTGGTGTTTTACCTGAAGTTCTTCAGCTCCAGAAGTTCTGATCCTGTGTCGACAAAATACACGTGGGCACAGGTGAGCTTGATGTCGTGATCGTCTAGACATAACTCCTGGGAGAGCGCCTCCATCAGACCTGGAAGTGAGGGATCAAAGGTCACACGCGTAAAAGCCAAAGGCTGTAGTTAGACCTCGACATTTTGTACAGCTGTGCAATGGAAATGAAGGGCATAACTCAAATGACACTAACGAAATTAAAGTTATAAACGAAGTTTCGGAGGCCCAAATGGGGGGCGGGGGCTCTTTCCTAAGGGTTTAAAACTGTTCGGGCACTAAGGTCATCTCATACCTCCACCGAATGTGAACTAGAATATTCGTATGTGAAACTTCACTTTCATGTTTCGCCTTCCTGGTGCGTTGATACGACCAAATTTATCTTCACAAATAAAATAATTCGAAATATTACCCCGTTTTATTGCCTGCCACTTGTTAAAATTTACAATAAAACATGTTAAATATTACGTAAGTTAAATATTGCGTTCGCCAAATTAGGCACCCATACGTTCCTAATTTCGGGAGGTTTAATTATTTAGAATACATTAATAATTATTAATCATCTTTGACTTTTTTTTTTTGCTGTAACACAATTCTGGTTTTGAAGACAGTCTGCGTCTGCCCATTCGTTGCATATGATATATCGTATCCAGTGTTGACCTTCGTAATCATCAGCGCAATGCAGGCATTCTGCATTTGCGCCAATTCTATGCGTTTCCTGTGAGCTGTTGCCTTCGTTCTTAGCTTAGATTTTGGATCCTTTTCCTACGACTTCTGTCTGTAATTTGTATGGGAAACCAAGGGCAGAGGAATGGGAGACTTCCTCGGACAGTGGACAAGTAACACGATAACCACAAGGTTGTCTGCTGTAGGTTTGACACTGGATATGAAAACCGGTGTCCAGCCAGGCACGTAGCAAGCATAAAGTTAAACCAGGAAGTGTGCCATACATTCGTTCCAGTTTCGTATTTCTTTACAGTAAACATCACTAATACCAGAACGAAATCCCCTGCATGAATCATACACAACACAACGGCGATTTGAGCCCCACGTTCAGCTTTTGTTCCAGACCCATGAGTTTTCTGCGTTTATGCTGTAGTACTGTGATGTGTTCATTGCAGTTTAATGATTTAAATGGGAAGTAATGGAACTTATCCATTGCTATCTCAAAATATAGAAAAATTGTAAAACTGCTTTTGGAGTGAAATACTTTGCTCAAGAAACCTCTCGAACGAGAAACCTTGAGGAATACAGACAGTGAGATGAAGAGTCATAAGTGACGAACGTCTTTCTCCGATGTCTCAGCCTAATATGTCCATCATCAGGGTCGAATATACGATTGAAGTCATTGCACTGGGACAGTCACTTATTAATTTTCCCCACGTTGTCTCAAATAATGATAAGATTATACGCTACAACGTTTTAAGATGTTTTGTCTCTAATTTTAAAAGTTAATAAATTTTCAGCACATCTTGGTGAGTACAGGTTTTTTTCCATTCTGAGCTGTGTGTCTTGTAGTGTATCGAGTATTTGAACCCAATTAAACTATGAATAGTGTGTGTAAGTGCCTGAAATGAATAAAGACGATTCAACATAAGTATACTTTTCATATATTAAATCTTGTCCGTCTAATCACAATAAATTATTATTAAATATTAAAATATTACAATAATTAACATTTAAAATATTAAATGATGTTCTTTATCGAAATATTCGATTTACATTAGACCATCATTTTTAATTTTTCTAATGTAAATCGAATATTTCGATAAAGAACATCATTTAATATTTTAAATGTTAATTATTGTAATATTTTAATATTTAATAATAATTTATTGTGATTAGACGGACAAGATTTAATATATACTTATTATATCACAATATGACGTAACTTTACCATCTTATACTTTTCATGTCAAAAGTTCAGTAGGCACCATAGGCTAACTTGGTTGGACAGGTTCAAACATGTATTTTTTCCTACAAGTAAAACTAAAACGTTTTTATTAAAGCAAAACTCTTTCACTATGAAGAAATTAACATGTACTAAATATAATCTCATGCCTACGCCGAGTAGTTCCATCAGCTGAGTGAGAACAGAGCACGTTCTTTCACCTGGAGTTTTTTTGTGTTTGTTGCGAAGTGGCTTCACCTCTTCGTCTGTAGTCTCCGTACACTTCCTCAACCTGAACGTGTGGTTGTGCTAATCCTGTCTCGCATTCGGGAGGTACCAGGTTCGAATCTTATCCAGAATACCGGTTATACCAAGATCGTCTACAATTTACATTTTCTTTACTCTGTTGAAGCGAACCCTGGAGTAGTCGTTCTAAATATGATATTATCACGAAATTTTAAAGAATTAAAATGCATAATTCACATCCTTCATAACCATTTGACGATGTTGCCAGTGAAGTTAACAATGCTTTGTTAAACACCCAAGGATTACGGGATTCATGTGTGTTGATCGAGCGTGTTTAAATACGTGCAGTAGTCTGACGTAAGTGTTCTTGAGCACTCGAATACTAATAAGTGCGATCGTGTGGCCTACACTTATGTAAATTTGCAGTACCTGTGGCGGCGGAGTAGGGAACCTTGTTGGACGGTGGAGACACACCCGACGCAGATGAGATGGCCACCACATGGCCGTGGTTTCTCTCCACCATGCCAGGCAGGAAGGCTAGCAGAGTCTGGAATCGGAGTCACTCGTGACTAAACCACTCATTTCTTTCTTAGGATACTAAAGACAGCATGTCTAGCAACTGTAATGTAATATTCTTTGAACATACTGATTTTCTGGATAGATCGAAATTGAAAAAGTAAAACTTTTTGCAATTGACAGATACAAATATCGAAAGCATCTCGTCTTCTGACTATACCAACGCTTTGACTCCACGAAATGACGCATCAAGCCTGAAATGAAGATAATATTTTCACCTGAAACTTCGGTAAACTTCTATCAAACGACACGGCGCAACATCCTAAAATACAGTTATCTTCAAACGGAAAAATATACCAGAATGTACGTCTTGATTCTATTTTAATTGCATTTTAATTGGTTCAATTAAAACACCAACCACTCCAATGTTTCATCATGAGACATTGGTAACTGTCCTTGCTTCTAAACAACGAAAACTTCAATGTTTACATCACTTAACGTGATCAGTGACCTTGTTTAGTGAAAGAAGGGCTCGTGTATAAAAATATTATAACAAAACGGAATGTATTTTGAGATGAGACTACTGGTTTGTTTTGCATCTGGCTAAAATAATTTAAACATCCAAGCTCCGCCCACTTTCATCTCTAGTATACACATAACGAGTGGCATGAGACTAAGATTGTTTCTAAGGCAAAACTTTGTGACTAACACAATTAACGAAAACTTTCTGTGACATGTACAGATAAATATACTTTCTGCAACAAAAATCAAGTTCTAAAGCTTTCTAAGTACAAAACCGGAAGTGATGCAAGCATACAACAGTAAGTTAAGGCAGACAAATGTCGGTCGTGTGCTTTTGTGTCAATACACACTCTGAATTCGCACAAATACTCATTTAAACGGCAAAGGTGTACAGTAATCAACCTTGTGTTTCGAAATGTGCACGCGTAACTTATACCAAACTCATTATGATACCCGATAAAGAATGTAAAATTATTGTTATTCTGTAATGCATTCGCAGTTCACTGACTTTGCCGACGAGCAGAAACTAATCATCGGTATTATCAACCAGAATATAACCGTGTTATTTGCATTGCACTGGCATGGCTGAAAGTGCGAATAAAATAGGCCTCTTTTATTTTCCAATATTTGTTGTCATTGGCGTTGTAATTTAACTGGAATTTTAACGCCAGCTGTACGCTTACGTCACTTTCGGTTTCGGCCTTGAAAAAGGTAGCAATTTTATACCATTCTCTTCTCCTAGGCCTACCCCGTGTCACCGTTCTTGACCTAACAACCCTAATGAAATTTGACAAAGGTACAAATTACAGTCGTGGACCACACAGAATTTGTGATTTTATGATTTAACACAAGATATTTTACATTCTTGCTTCAAGAAGTCGATACGATATGTAGTACTGCATTGTCGTCATAGTCTTTTGCATTCTTTTAAAGAACAACTTAAAACAGGTTATATATTATTTTGAAGAAAGTTATATTTTTTGTGTCCTTGAAACTTTTCTCGTGCCAGATTGTCCGACTTCATTTCCAGCTTGACGAATGAGCTGTAGCTAGACGTCTTTATAAATGAGTCTGTATAAATAAACAGCTTACCCAAAAATGCGACAAAAGATTCACGTTGACAGCATCAACAAACACTTCAGGAGCCTGCACGTGGTTTCCCGCGCTGTTCACTAGGATATCTACGCGACTCAGATCCTTTAGCACCTTTTGAGCTAGTTCAGCTACCTGGTGTCTGTCCGTCACATCGCATGTGTATGCATGCGCCGGTCCCCACCCTGTTTGCGAAGTAGTGATGCCAGTCGCTTCTTGACGGCGTCGATGCTAAAGAAAATAGTATTAAGGTACAGGCAAGATTAGTACAGCAGACGCAGAATAACTCCGAATATGAGTGACCCATTCGAGGGAAGGGACGACTGCAAAGCGATGGTACATGGGAGAAATAACCAAATCCTGCCTCGTGCTATCAAATGTGAAATTATTTCGTTCAGGCTATAGAAGTAGCACGTGAGAGTTGTATGCCTGCATTGCTAATGCATTAAAACAGTGGTATTCAAACTGTTTTGTTCGCGTACCCCCAGATATAATTTCTCTTGAACTTTGTACCCCCAAAGTTGTTGATGTATAATTCGAGTTATACATAGTATATAATCTACATCTAAAATAAATTAAATAAATTACATTACTGATTATTGAGTGTTTATCATAAAATTAAATTTTAAATTTTTTAAATTTCACGTACCCCCTAAGATGTCTTCACGTACCCCAGGTTGAATACCGCTTAAATAGACTACAGTTGTGACGTCATCATCACTCCAAGTTGTTTGTCGATACTAATATTGAAGTCACCGTGTTTCAAAAACTACCGTTCTTAAACTACAAGAATAAAGAATACTTTGTTTGACATTCGGTGGGTTAACAATATGGCGAGTCCTCGTGGTCCGAAGTAATTCTGCATTTCTGAAAACATTTGCCACAGGTGTGAGTTCTGGATGGTAATTCGATGGTGCAGTTCAGTAAACAGTGTGAGCTATGTACTAGAGCAGTGGTATTCAACCATTTTTTGTTCGCGTACCCTCAGATATAATTTCTCTTCCAACTTTGTACTCCCAAAGTTGTTGGTGTATAATTCAAGTTATACATAGTAATAAAATAAATTAAATAAATTACATTACTGATTATTCGGTGTTTATCGTAAAATAATATATTTTTTTTTATATCTTAATTGCGTCATGTTTGTGTTTTATTGATACAATAATTTATTTTCCGTCTATACACAAACTTAAAATAATGTTGTTTAAAATTACTTAAAATTATAACATTCTCAGTAGATACTGTATCTTGTTACATTTTGTATTGACAATACAAAATTCTCAGTAGATACTGTATCTTGTTACATTTTGTATTGACAATACAAAATGTAACAAGATACAGTATCTACTGAGAATGTTATAATTTTAAGTAATTTTAAACAACATTATTTTAAGTTTGTGTATAGACGGAAAATAAATTATTGTATCAAGTTATATTATGTTATATTATGGTATTATGGCTATAATTGAAAACAACATAAATGAACTGAAAAACAACATCATTAAAGTTCCATTGGTTCACAAAATATCACCGATCGTGTCAAAATTAAAAGGGTAAAATTGTTTTCAGTAAACGTTTTCATTCTCAGACAGGCTCAATGCCGTATTGTTCCCTTTGTCATTTCCATCTCCCTTTCACTCTTACTGCAACGTGGTTCAAGGTCGGAGCTATTTTGCGTCGAGTTTCTAGCCAGGTGTGTGTACCAGGCAGGTCAGCGCTTCGGTAACGATCTAGTGGCTTGTGTACTAAAGAGTTACCACAGTTCTCCGATTCAAGGCCGCGGTAGGTTGGAGCGTAACCCCGGCAAGTTTTTGACGTTTGACGTAAGAAATTACATGATCACAGCTGTATGCTTGAGTCAGCGTATTCTTTGAGATGTTAGTTGTCCAGCTCGCCACCTGCTTTTAAAGAGGCCGAAAGATCATTACTGTTTACACAGGGCCTGACTTTCTTTTATCCTGAGCAAGTTGGTACAGTCCACCTATTCACGCATTTTTTTCTAAAATCCATTTTTTCTTTCCATCCGTGTCAAAGTCTCACAAGCGATTTCTTTCATGTTGGTATTCCAAAAGGAAAAAAAAGCTACTAATTTTTCTAGTCTCCGAAGCGTTCAGTCTGTCCAAAACCATCTCCTAGTCCTTGATTTAGCATACCTTGAATCATCTTACGAAATAATCAAGTTCATTCTGCTCCCTGTTGGGGAGATGTCAAATGGTCTGATCCTCAGCCTACATAATGACCGTTCATGATAATCTTCCTATCTCATTAGACGCTGATATGCAACATCTGAAACTGAAACGAAGTCGTTAAATACTTCCCTATTCAATCTTTAGTCTGTGTCCGTATTTAGTCTGTCGACATCGGCATTATACGTAGTTAAGAAAATTGCACTCATGAAAGAAACAATGTCAGAGATTCAAAATGAAACATCCCCTCGGATTACTAAACATTGTAACCTTCATTGGTTAGCCCTTGGTTTTATTACTTCGTATGATTCGAATTTTGGCCTTAATGTCGGCGATCCAAATTGAAATTTTTCGTGATTTCTCTTAGTTCTTCTAAAATTGCGGGACACATTTCTTAAAGTAGGTTATTTTCATTTATTACGCCCACATATTCCTTTTCTAAACATCAAAATTGTTTTTGCTCCTAGACATCATAAGTCGAGTTTAATTTCGGTTCGTATGGTCCAATTCAACTTCGATGTTTCATTAAGCTGGATACAAAATCACCTACCAATTTTTAACAAGCGTTTTATTGCATAAAAAGCTGACATGTGAATATGAGAAACCTGATCTAAAACTTTCACTTAAAATATTTTCCCATGTGTTGAATGTTAACGAAATAAAGATAAGATGATTCTGATGCTGTGATATTACCTGCAGTGCAGTACGTTGGTAAAAGTATTATCTGTATATGCAATAAAATCATCTTCAGGTAAAGTTACAAACATGTTTTGTTTTACAATCAATAATCTTTACGTATTTCCATAGCAGAGCTGAAGATCCACTAATATTCGTTACGAAATTCATAATTATGTTTTGTTTTACAATCAATAATATTTACGTATTCCCATAGCAGTTAGCAATTACCAGAGCTGAAGATTCACTAATATTCGTTACGAAATTCATAATCATTTTCTTTTCCTGGCGAAACAGTTGTAAAACTGCTGGTAATGGTATCATTTCGTTTTCGTCATTTACTATAGTACTGAATTTCGAAAACTTGTTTAGCATACAAAAGATTGAACAAATAGTATGTTTCTCAGACTACACGGTGCTGCATCCCAGAAGACAGCTATGTCTAAGAAAGTATTAGCCAGTAAGGACCTCTGAAACGTCGGTAAACTTCTACCAGAATACAGTGCGCCACAACCCAGAAAATAGCCAATATTTTAACACAACAGTTACTTCGTTTTTTAAGTAAGATGTCCCTTTTTCGATATCTCCAATATTCATAATTTGTAATTCATTACAAAAAATGGTTCACTATTAAGTTACAATCTAATTGGTTCATTGGACAAAATTTGACAAATTAATTATATAATAATCATAAATAACCAAGTAATTAAAAATTGTATGTTTTTAGTTAACCATATATGCATGAGTGATGTCAATTATCCGCATACAATTTACACTTCGCTTAAAATCTGCGGTTTGGTATGAGCTTTAAGTAATAAAAAACTTATTTACAGAGTGAGTCTAGAGAATGATGTACTTTACTTACGTGTTTTTATTGTAGGAATTTACAACTCGGTAAAAAACATATTTATTTTAAACTGCAAGTTAATTTATTACACAGTCATAAAAATACTCATTGTAATCTGAGTAAACTATCATTTTCAAATTATAAACCTTTAATACATTGATTTATGATGACGTTTAGGCCTAAGAAAGATCAACTACACAACGGGGAGTATTACGAGGTGCGATCAGAAAGTTTCAAGACTGTGTCAATAGAGGGCGAACCGGATGTAGTACGAGCTTCTGCCGCTAGGGGGTGCGGCCTACATTCATAGTGAATCAGTGTGCCAGCCGGCATCATCGAATTAGCATTTGTTTCTTAGTTACGGGCGGTTTGGTAGTGCATTACACCGACCCTCCTGCGATTTCGGAATGGCGGATTTTCATGAACAAATCAAATTTTGCCAAAGACTCGCCAAAACGGCTACGGAAACCTATGAAATCCTAAAGCAAGCATTTGGGGAGTCCGCAATGGGTCGTGCACAAACTTTTGGGTGGCATTCACGTTTTAAAAATGGCCGAACCCCTG
>NW_019060263.1:255433-316283 GCF_000696155.1 Zootermopsis nevadensis
TCCCATCCCAGGCGGCAGACTTCTACGACACAGGTATTCAAAAGTTGGTCCCACGGTATGACAAATGTCTCAATTCCGGTGGCGAATATGTTGAAAAATAGCTGGACACTTGCTGTATCTGTTGCAATAAATATTCCCATGAAATTGTGTTTTGTTTCTGTAAACGGCCCCAGGGAAACTTACTTTAAGGACGAGCCTCGTATTTCACAATCTCTTTCTATGTCATCCTCTTCATTTTCGTCAAGAATATTTTGATCGTTTATGTCGGTGTCCTCTTCTGATGAAATCAAGTCCAGCTGTTTCTTCAGATTCTTCCTACAGCGTTTCTTTCTCTCTTTGAGGCTTATTTCCTTATTCTGCCTTTTATTTGGAAATATTTCTGTTTGTCTACTTCTTAGTTGTTCGGTGAAGATATTCAAATATATTCTTCGTACAACGCTTTGGTAGTTTCCGGTACGTAATCTTAATGTTTAAAGTTTTGTTCCTTCCGAATAAGAAATTATGGCTTCTTTATTAGACCTTATTTTAAAACTTGACAACTGGGTGTCGTAGCTGATCGGTTAGGTCTCCTATTTCGTATTCGGGTGGTCTCAGGTTTAAATTTCGACCTGGAGACCATCTGTCGTGGTTATCCTCAACTCCTCCAGACAAAAGCCGGGCTAGAATCTATGCCGCTTACGACCACTTAGTTCCATATCTTTTTCCAATTAATCACCTTTCCATTTGAAGCTATATATTTCAGCTACAGAGAGCGTAATTAAATAAACAAATGTAATCAGTTGTTACCGCCAGGTTTGATAACTACGTCTTGTAGGGATGTCCACAAATACTTATTAATTATATTTGTATCTGTCCTCTCTAGAGACATTAGGCATTCTAAGTGAATTTTCCCAAATGAGATTTGTCTGCATGTTCCATTTCTGAGATTCTAATGACATTTATTGTGGGAGATCTGCACCAAGGTTGCTTCAGATTTGTCAAGATGAGAATATAAATAAATTAATCATGTCCTACTGATGTGGTCATATGTTTGAAGTAAAAATTATAGAAATTTTCTCCAACTGGAAATATCTTCACCCCAATTCTGAACTGCACAGCCACAAAGTAAAGTTAAGGAATGGTTGAAACTAATTTGATGGGAGAAACATGAAACAGGCAGGCCACTAGCCGTGCTTCACCATGAGCATACATACAATCTGAGGGAGGGTCTTCTACAAGAAATCAAAACTGGTCCGGCATGAGGGTCAAAGGGTAAATTGGGAAGAAGCAAAAATTTTTGGAAGTTGAGATTAAGAGCATGTATACGAAATACGAGGAAGCAGCCCATATGGCGTGTTTAACAAAACCCATCAGCCAGATTATTTTGGAAATTTATCTAGTTTGGATCCACATTATTAATTAGGTAGCAAATTATCAACTCTCAAGGATGGTCAGTTTTTACTAAAGTGGCTCTTCTAGATACTTGTATTGCTGTTTCAGGACTGTATTCATAGGCCACTGATGGCACTAGCAGTATACAGATGTGATAGAAGAGGTAATATTTCACACCCCTCTTACGCGCTCATGGATGGAGTGGTTTGGATTTGGTTTAATGTATTTCAGTTTCCTTTTCCATGTTTGCCTTAGTCTAGGCAGCCACAATCCTTATAATTATTTTTGTTAACCCTTTGAATATCAGCCGGCCGGTCCGTCGGCCGAAGCAGTAGTTGCTAAGCTACAGTCAGCCGATCCGTCGTTACCTACTAAATCTGTTGTTTTAATTACATACAAGGCTTCCAGATGGAAACACAACGCTGCATCAGATAGTTTATACCTTAGTTCATATTTTCCTCAACTGATCGCTCCTGTAGGCCAACAAAAAATATTTTATATAAACAAATTAAATTCAATGAGCTAACAAGTGGACCGCGTGGAGTATTACAATTATTGTTTGTGGTTTTTGATGTATTGTTTGCTAAAATAAGTGTTTAGCATTGTAATTGTGTTTTTAGTTGAAGTTTATATAGTGCGTGTGATATTTTTTCGTTTTCTTTAGTTTATTGTATATAGATTGTTTTTTTAAGATCTCACTTCGGCAATTACTTGTCCAAGTTCAAGAATGGATGACGCCGATATTTTGGATTATTTAGATACTATAGATGGTGATAGTGACATTATTCCGGAAAGTGAGTTTGGGAGTACTAAATGTGATGACACTGCTCCAGAAACAACAGGCCCAACTGCTGACACTATATCCGATACTGAAGGTACGTGTACATTGGCTTACAAAAAGTGTTATATTTCAGGACCAAACACCAAACGCATATAAAATTATGCAGAAATAAATGTTCATTCTTGCAGGATGAGTAATGAAGAAGGGAAAAAAAATATGTTTTACCTCCTGAAAATGACATTTTTTAATATTATTTTTCAATATTTGAAATTTTTTTGTAAGTTTGGTATAACGTTAGAATTTACGAGATTTTTTCTAATCTAAAGTATTTAGTGTATGAGTTTGATTTTATTCATGTGTATGTGTGTGAAATTCTTCTTTGTTGAAATTTTACATTTTAACCTGTAAATACGTGAAAATTGGCCTGGGTGTTTAGAACAGAACAGTGCAAATAGGCTTTGGGACTAAGAGGGTTAATCTTATCGTTATCTCCCACTGACATAACCTGACCTCAGGTGCTTCACTAATGCTCTGACCTAGTTCGTCCAGCGATTGAGGTTAGCTCGTTCTAAAGGACCCGACAGAGGTGCCCTTCACCCTGCTCACGACACCTGAAGACAAGAACAGATCCTGTCCTGGAGTCAATATCATTAAATATACACAAACTGAGCACATATTTAATAGAAATTGAAAGATTTATGTTGGGTACATACTTTCATTTAACTATAATTTTCTGACTTTGAAGATCATTCAGTCCAAGTGTAGAGAAATTTTAGAAAGTCTAGATAAATGTCTTCATTTTAGTTTCTTGGTAAATAATGAATACATAAAATAAAACTGAAGTCACAATGAAATATACAAACATAATACTAACAAACACTTTCAGCAATTTATGCATAAAATATTTTTATTTTCATGTCAGTGCTTAAAATTATGTAATTCTGAAGGCACATATAATGGGAAACAGGGCATTAAGAAAAATAACACATTTAAATGAACAGTTTGCATTCCTGATTTCTATAACTGAATCCTGAAGTTAAACTACAGATGTTAATTGCAAAACACACATTTGCTGGTAGAAAATGGCACACATTGAATACCCAAATTGGGAAACTGTGTCCTTAACCTAAAAAAATATTACAGACTCACTATTCTTTCATGTTCAGAGGGTTTTTAATCCATAATTGATCAAAACACATGCCAACTTGATTTGAGATTTTTGTGGTTTCCATTACTTCCTCCTGGCAATGTCCTTAAAATACACCACAGTCACTTCCTTCCAAATCCTTTTCCATTCACCAGTCAAAGTTATTTAAACATACAATTTTATACTATTATATTATATGTTACTTGAAAAAATGTTTAGTCATGAAATTTCAGGTGATTGTATAAGGTAGTTACAAACGAATTAGCATTGTAATTCTGCAGAGAACTGGTTACTGTGTAAAAAACACTTGTGTTAATAACATCATACTGCTTAGTATGATTCTTTATTACTGTTGAGTCAACAGTAATAAAGTAATCATCATTATAAGAACCAACAAACTTGTTTATCCTTATCTCCTGCAATATAAATGGATACACACAAGAGTTGCGTTGTTCCTATTCTAGTGATGAACATTCTGTACTAACTGCTGCTTATGTGAACTTAATTACACACTTCATTTTGTGTCTAACACCTTGTGCACCTACAATTTTCTGTTAATTAAATTGCATTATACTGAAACATTATATTTTATTTAGAAGAGTATCTCATAATTCAAAATTAAATACTAAGGATGGGATTCAAATAAAAATTTATACAAGCTATAATATGAACTGAAATGTGAACTAGCATGTGAAAGAAATATAGAGATCACATAGTTGGACAGTGTCGTTTAATAGTTTCTTTCAGAACCAGATTTTGGTCATTACTGCAAACTCTGGCTGTAAGAAAAAGCAACTTTTAATAATGATGAACATGTCAATGACTCTTTTGGTGATTAATACATACCAAATTATTTTTGAAAATTACTTCATCCCTAATCAAAGCTCCATTCTGTTTTGGGTAAGAATAATATAATTATTTGCAGCTATAAAATTGTGTACGTATCAAAGAACGATTCAAAATCATCACCACATTTTGATAAAACTTACACAGAACATACTTTTGTTTTTGCATTATTTGCATGTGATGTTAAAAGCAGTATAGATTCTTAGTAATGATTTCTTACGAGGAACAGCCAATTTTAAATGAACAGACATATTTCTTAACAGAATCATCATTTTACAGAAAATGCTAGCTAGGAATGATACAGAATTTGCAGATAAGATTTATTACTGAGTAAATAATCATGAATTAAAAAATGTTCTTAGCTGTCAGAGTAAGGTGGAACTAAACTTTTGACTAAGAAATTTTGGTAAGATTTTCTTTGAGAAAAATACGCGACTACATGTTGTTCTCAAACTCAAGTGAGATAAACTTGTAGCCACAAAAGGATTACCTACGTTGAACTGTAACAGTTTGTCTGCCTTTTTCTACTTATCTCTACCATTGCATTAAAATCAACTACAAAATATTTCAAACATTGTGTATACATACATATTGACTGAATGAATGAAGTATAGACATTTTAATAAACTAAATCATTATTTACATTAGCATTGACACTTGATGAATTAGCAAATCAAATGCAGGTATTTAAAATGACCACCATTAGCTACATCACACAATTGAAAGTCGTGAGCAACTGACTGACAAGTGGCCACCAAAGTTGCTGCTGTGTGTACAAATTTTTGGGAATCCTTCATATATTTACAGATAACTTCAGTACTTCAAAGCACAAAGACTGTAAAACTGCAATGCAATTTCACACAAGTTGTACTGTTTTATGTGTGTATTATGCTTGAAATTCTCTATACTATTAGAAAGCATATCATAATAAAAGTACATTTTCAAGAAGCACAGAGTTCACTTTATAAAATAGAATATTAAACTTTATTTTACTTCAATTAATTTCATAACTAGGTGCATGTTACTTCATAATCAACATATCCATAATTGACACTGTAAAGTGTTAGTTATTTATTTTATTAATATCTATAGGAATTCTTTCTACAGTCGACTTAAAACGCCATTAAAAATATGGGCAAAGTCTTTTATAAAGTTAATTACGCACAAGCAATAGATCAAATCTGTATATTTATGGTATATTGCAATTATTAACCAATATCTCTTCCCAAAGTGCATTGTCATTCATCTTCACATGCTCATTATAAACTAAGATGCAAGTATTTCAAAACATTTCAATTATATATGTTCTAAAAGGAAACATTAAAGGCATTTCAAGAATACAAATTACGTTTCCAACAAATCACATGCTTATTATGACAAAATACCTACAAAACTGTTCCCTTCTAATCTGAAATTCCCCTTTATAAATGGCGACAATTTCTTAGTAAATTTTGTTTCCTTTGTCTTTTATATAATATTTAATTGTGCTCCAATGCTTTGTTATTATTAAAACATCAGGTTGTGTCAGAGTCCACACCACTGTCTATGAAGTCCTTCAGGTGTTGTGCTGCTTTTAAGGGGAGAAGTCTGGAAAATTAAATAAATAATTTCATATCAATGATATTACTTATCCTTCTACACAACTTTATTTAATGGGGCATATGAAGGTTGTGCTAAAATATGAATTAATGATAGTTTAAACTAACTGAACCCTATAGTGAGTAATGGAAAATAAATAATGCTTACAATATTTTCCTCTGGAATCCTGTTCCAATGTGGACATGTGAAAGACAAGAAATAAACTGGTGAGGATAGTACTAGGATGGATGTTATGGAATAGTCTGCAAGGAACGTCACTTTCAGTGGGCAAACCAATCAGAGAGGTGCTGTATTGCCTAGTTAAAGAAATATGATGGCTTACTTTGAGGCTATGTCAATACCATTTGCGCTTACTTTGAGGTTATGTCAATACCATTTGCGCTCAACAAGGTATACATGATTCAAATCAAATAATAGATTAGACAAGAAATCAGTATATTTTTTAATGTGCTGGACCAAATTTCATGTTTCTAGTCACAGCTTTTGGTATGCTACTTCCATTTAAATCAAACCATGCCTTTTTTTGTGTTTCAAAATGTTTCCCTTTCAATCTGACAGCTAAAGAAATGGTACTTGTGCTTGGTAAAATGGTATTAAATTTGTAGGTTCCTCTTTCAGGAAGAAACTGGTTCAGGGACCATGTTACTTAGTGATGTTTTGTTTGCTATACGTTACTTATCTCTCAATTACCGTAATGCATAGAGCAGTGCAGAAGAGGCTTCGACCTCCATTCGTCTAGCTCACTTAACATTCATTTTATCAATGACAAGTCTAAACAAGTGATCTGAATTTCAGGTGACCAGTCTTCATATATAAAATAAAGTTTTTTTGTGTTTTTAGGTGTGGCAATGTGGAAAATTTTATATTATGGGTCAGTATTCTTTTGGTGCAAAGATTGTGCCATTGTACATTTGAAAAAAAAAGAAACAAAAGTTTGTTTTTAAAATTCTACACCAAGATGGTACATCAGACATGTCCTTAAACAAGCAGAGTACAAGCAACGGTGCTGGTGGTTGTAGTTATGACAAAATATCAACGTATGTTTTACAAGCCATTATTATATATTCTATACATGTATTTGCATGTATTCTGAGTTCTATTGTTCATAATATACATGCAAACCTCATTATTCTGCTAGATTTATGTCGACTTCAGACTGCATTCTCACACAGGCAGCAGTCGCAGAGAATCTGTGCGTTTCACGTCCTTTAGAAGTAAACGGCCGGGTGATCAGAGGGGTGGGAGTGGTAGCGAAGCAGGTACTGTACATACATGAGCATCATATTCCAATGGCAGTACTTTGTAACTCGCTGTCTCAGTTCCTGAATCAGTAATTCCTTTGGTGTACATGGTTTGTTTGTTTGTTTGTCTTCTACCCACAAGCTAGTGACTAATGCAAATTGGTCTCGTGTACTGTACATACAAGTGAAACTTCATAGTTACTCATAATTGGCCATGAAACATACAATATTAACTTTTATTATTCGTAATCGCTAGAATTTACTGTTTGAAATTCTAGTACACCATCATCAACAACAAAAAAACTGGAATAAACAGAATCACGAAATGTTTGGTGGAAACTCTAATGGGAAAAGACCACATAAGAAAAACAGGACTAAATGGGAAGATAAATTTTCATTTAATTCTTGGGAGAAATCAGTTATGAAGATGTGACGTGGACTGAACTGACTCCGGATGACATGCAATGGTGGTCTTTCTTGGTGAATTTGATACAATCTGATAAACTGTGCCACGTTGTTTGTTGCATATATTAAAAGTCGATGCCTCTGACATAGTTTCTTCACTTCCCTCCCATTCAGACTGATCCAGACTGTTTGATCCACTAGAAAAATTGGTATTTCATTCTTGAAAAGGCAGCTAGGCCATAATTGTCTGAAATTCCAACAGAATCCCTGTATAAATTAATTCACTTGCAAGAGATTGATTTACCTCAACACACTGTTCAGATGCAGAAGTATACCCGGGATCGACACTTCGCTGTAATTTCGTCTCTGGGCGGTGATGATTGCCTTTGCTGCCTTCTTGGCTGGTACGAAATTTAGCAGGAAAGGGAACCTGAAAACAAACTTGGAAGAGTCTATTTTTTCACACATGCTGTAACCGTGATGAATCTCCATTTAATATGCGAACTTGAGATATAATAAGACACAGAACCAATAAAACAGTAGGAACAAGAAAATTGGAGCATACATTTAAATTCCACATTCTGTGCAACAAAAACAAAAGTGCATATAATCTTCTAATTCTGAAATCAAAAGTAATGCATCATTATTCCAATCTCCTCATATTTGTCCACGTGACTTTTCTCCACCTTCCATTAATTACAATTATTCATAACACCTTCAAGCAAAGTTACAAATATTTATGCCTAATTTAAAGAAAAAAATAAATTAATATTAATTATACATTTCTAAGACTTGTGACCAAGTCCCATAGAAAAAAAGTGCTTTTCTTGGCTTTCCATATTCTCTGGCCGACAAGTCAATAGGGAAGGAGGCAAGTGTTGATGCAAATATTACATTTGCAGGTCTGAATCCTGATTTCAGGACATGATATTTTAAGTCCACAAAGTCCCTTCGGGGTTTTGAGAAATTGTGGGGCAAACAAATTGAACAATGTCCAGGTCCAGCGATCTCACAGGCCATGAAACAGGGCCACCGGGGACAATGGATCTATTTCATATCGCAGATTTTCTGCAAGTGACCTTAGTTTTATTTCATATGCAGGAAGCTTTAAAAAATCATTATGACGCACCGTGACAGAAAAATACAGAGAAATGTTCAGAAAGTGACAGTTTTTTTTTAAAATTCCTCACAAATAAGGTTTATTCAATTTTCAAAACTTCATCCAAAAAGCAACAATCTTTAAAAATTACTCACGAGCCAACTTTATTGATAATTCCTTAACTTCACACAATGAAAACTATAAAATTTGGACGCGTACTCAAGGCTGAAGTGTGGGTTTTACATAATTGCTGGTAACATGAAAGGCCATGAAGAAGTAATTATATTGAAGTGATAATTTTTGGACTTGAAGTTGTCATCAACAAGAAATGTCACTATTTCAGCACAGATTATGGTCACCTCCTCGTTGGTAAACTGTTTATTTTAAAGAAACAGGTACCATCACCAGTAAAAGTCTATGCTCGTACCTTGTATATGGCTTTTTGCACAGCCCTGTATCAACGATGAAGGGGAAGATAGAAGTAAACTTGACTTCTATCTGTCGGGCGTCTTCCCGCAGTTCTTCATTCAGCGCATCCATGAGGCCCCTCACAGCATATTTTGATGCACAGTAAGGCACCAAATTGCGGAGACCCATCACTCCAGCCATGGATGAGAGAGCGACTACATGGCCTCGGTTGTTTTGGATCATGCTCGGAAGGAACGCCTCCAGCATCTGCAAGGCGATAATAGAGAAGATGATGATGATTCTTCAATTCAATTCTTTATTATTAGTGCTCTGTATCAACCGCCAGAAAGCCAATTACAGAGATGATCACATGAACACGATAAAAATATAAAAGGTAAAACTAGCAGAATATAAAATACATTAATACGGAGGACGTTAATACACAAGAGGATTTCAACTAAATATATTAGCATATTTGTAAAAATAATTTAAATCAATTAAGTAAAATATACTATTATAGGATGTGAAGAAGTGTGACAATTTTCGTCTCGAATATGTCCAAGTCCCTGCAGACAACATTTTTGATCAAAGGGCTAAAACTGAACATAGAAAAATCTCTCAGATTCCGAGCAGGGATGCGGAGACCGACAGCTTCCAGAAGGGAAGGACAGCATTTAAAACCGCGGTAAACCTGCGCAAGGAACAGTGCATCACTGCAATGCCTTCTCTTACGCAGGGTCTGGAGTTTTAAAAACTCTAACGCATCAGCGTAGCTGTAATGAACTTGGGGGAGGAAACGATAGTAGCAAAGGGCTGCAAACTTCTAAATAGCTGTAAGGCACTTGGGGGAGGAAATGATAGTAGCAGACGGCTGCAAACTTCTGCTGGATACGTTCCAGTTTGTTGGCATCAGTAATAGTTCTAATAGTGAAAGAATACTTGTAACCAGATAAGTGCTGTTTCTCTACAAAGCAAAATGAGTGACTGAACTTGAAACCTTGCAGAGTACCAACTGGGAATAAACCACTCAATATGACTCGTCTCACGTGTACCGAGTTTTCCGCTCGGAAACTAGGTTTCTGAATACAGCACCAGTTGATTTTCATTTTCATTTGTTCCAACGAATAAAATTACAACTTTGTCGAAAAATATCTCAACTTACCAGACTGTTTAAAAAAGAATTTAAATATACCAGCAAATCCACAATCTTCCAGTATGCTTTATTTAATAACTCAACATCATCTTCACCTATCAGTCTCACCATTCTGTTCTGAATGAACTTTCCTCATCTGTTGTTCAGAGTATAGCGACGTAATTCTTAATTTCTTTTAACTGATGCAACCAACTCATTTGGTAGACGACTATTTGACTTAAATTGTCAAGTGTGGTTAATTCTTTTCTGTCTATTTCTGGCAATCATAATGACGCACACTTCTCACCAGTGGTCACAGACAAGGCAAATGACAAAATGTTTGACTCCAGCAGAAGAGGAATCTCTGAGGCTTCTGTCTGACTCTGCTATTTTATTCAGTACAAGAGAACTTGAGCAGGGCGAATACATTCTGTAACTTTATTTCCACACCGTATCCAAAGTAATAAATACGTGTAATTCATTTAGACAGAAACTAAAGATTCATTCACAACTAATCTTTAAATTAAATTTAAATTTAATTTAAATCAATTAAATTTAAATCAGCGAGAATTTCTGGAGCTTTGATTTGAACCATGATTTTAATTAAAATTCATTTTTTTTTTCAAAGGGAATGGTTAATGGAAGGGAACTGCTAAAAACTCACCCAGAAATGTGCAAGAACATTGATGTCAAATATCTTGCGTATCTCCTGATGGTTGTGCTGTAACAATGGATGGCAGGGCATGATGCCAGCATTGTTTACCAAAATGGTAACATCGCCTACTTCTTCTTTAACCTTCAGAGCCAACGCCAAAACGGAATCTCTGTCCGCCACATCACATCTGTAACACAGTACCATCAGCTGTCATGTCAGAATGGAGGAAATTACCTGCGAGGAGAAAAAACATACAAATGGACTCACGCTAATGTTTATAGATTCCATTTTTCAAAAAGGATAAACGTGCATAGCAGTGGTTTAGCGTGAATTTTTCAAAAGTGTAAGTAAGGAAGAGGGGGGGAGTCGTAACAATTTTTGCAACTGAGTAAAAATATTACACTTCATTGTCCATTATGCACAATCACAAAGGCACACGCGCGTAACCAAAGTTGTGCAATGAAAGTCGCGAGAAATGTAATGTACACGGTAGAGGAAACCTTGTTACACCGCTGGGCAGACCCAACTTTTTTACCTGATTGTTATGCTACATCCCGGTTGCAGAATGAGTCATGCGCGCTTAGGAAATCAAGTTGTCATTAGTTATCCGATGTTCCTAATGCAGTAAATCTTATTAACATTATATTGTCTTTCTGAGAAGCGCGCAAGGGAGTGTACATTTTTACTGAAATAAAGTTCACCATTGAACATCGTGTGTTCATTATCGAAACATACACATGGGTAAAAAAATTACAGAAAATGTATCCGAAAGTTTCGTCATAAATATACAACCTCACCAGTTTCCATAAAGTCATCGGTATTTAAGCTCATGAAAAAGTGGACGGCCAGGGATACAGAGGCAATCGAAGAGAAATATTGGAACTGAAGAAAAGTTCAGGTTGTTCAGATCAGTCCTCGAAAGTCGCCAAGACGCTTGACAGGAAACCGTTGTTTCGCTGCGATCCATTTACACAGCCACAAAATTAATTAAATTTCGCCCATATAAAACACGAGTTGAAACAAACAGATCTTGCAGCAAGAATTCGTTTTCGTAATTGGCTGATGCAAAAATGTGCATGGTGGAATCGTGGATCCACAACTTTTGTTCATGACCGATGAAGCATGGTTTAAAGTTAGTGGCCGAGTCAATGCACAAAATGGAAGAACATGAGGGCGATGACAGTCCTCACGTCATACAAGTATCATTACATCGCGAAAAGGTGGCGGATGGCGTGCTCTAAGTCCGCGGCAAATCATTTTTCCACGAAATCGCGAACTCTGGCTGATACGTCAAGGACATACTTAAACCCTTCTTCAATCGGCTGACTGCTGAAGAAATACACCATGGATATTTTCAGCAAGATTGCTCTACAGCACATATTGGTAATGCAGCCGTGGTCGCAATACGGGAGGTCTTTGAAGACCAGAATATTCAGCAGAGAGGAATGTGGCCTCCCAGATCCCCCGAACTCAGTTTTTGCTATTTTTATCCTTGGGGAAATATAAATGGTAACGTTTACAAGAATAATCCTCGCAGTACCGAACCTCCGCAGAATGAAATAACACGCGTAGAAAACAGGTTCTATTGGCGTGGATGAACTTCAGAAAGTGACGGAGCACGTTTAGTCACAGCCGGTTATGGGGAAATCACTCGGTTTTACATATGAATAATGCATGTCTAACCGTGCTTTGACGTGATGATATCAGAATTTGGCAGAATATTTTAAAAAATAAGCAGAAGTTTTCCAAAATCTTGTTCTCTACCCAAATTATCAACTTTTGACATCACCTTCACAACCACAGGTTAAAAGGATCATCGTATCAGCTTCGCCCTCTCAGCTAAACGGACGTGGGGAATTCCGCCGGAAAACCACGTGGAAAAGCCTCTTTGACTACGTCATCACTCAGCGAAAGATACACCACACGTTTCGTCCACGCCTACATAATTCTCCCCAGATATTCTAACATGGGTGATGAATTGATGGTTGAGAAAAATCGTGAGGTGTTCCACTCTGGTGGCCAAAGCAGGAACTATCGAAGTTCGAATTTGTTTATAATAGTTACCACGGTAATAATGGTTCGTACTGATGAAAGCAGAGAAAGAGCCGAAGCGTTGGTGCTTGTTAAAATTATTTGGTTTCGCTGGATCAAGTTAGCTTAGATCATGGGACTGTCGTGTCTGACTGTACGCCTGAAGTGGGGAGTCTAGTATCCATGGTCCTCTGCGGATGCTTATCACTAACCTTACGTTTCCTAAACTCAAACAATCTGGATAAGCTGATTTGAAATTTTGTATGGAGATGGTGCCACTAAAGACGTGCGATTCTGATAAAGTCCCCAATGGCAAAACCGAAACACAAAATCTTGACATTTTTAACGTTTGCACATGCGAAATTTTCGACTTTTAGAAGGTTTTGAATTTGAAGAATAGGAAAATTTTCAAATCTTGTAAACTATGATAGATTTTTAATTTTTACAAATTTTAATTATGTTAAATTTTAAACTTTGTTTCTCAGAGCTGATAAATTTTTGAAAATGTTGAAATTTTGCAATTTGGAATATTGGATTTAGGATTAGTTTTGGTGGGTGAGGTTAGGACAGGCGTAGGTTATGTTAGGCTAGGTTTGTGTAGCTTAAGACAGGTTAGGTTAGGATATCTTAGATTATGTTGCGTTAGGTTAGGTTTGGTTGTTCATAGTTTCTGTTAAAAAATGTTGGGTTATGTTAAATGTTGGGAAATGAAGCTTAAATCTGAGGCTAGAAGTAAATTCAGAAAAAACTAAGTACATGTTAGAATCTCGTCAGTAGAATTATCTTAGGGTGGCTAATAAATCCTTTGAAAGTGTTACAAAGTTCAAATAATTGGGAACAACAATAACAAATCAAAATGACACTCATGAGGAAGTTAGGAGGAGTGTAAATTCTGGAAATGCTTGCTACTTCTCAGTTCAAAATATTTTGTCTTCCCGTCTGATTTCTAAGAACCTAAAGATTAAAACACACAAAACAATAATTCTGCCTGTTGTTTTGTATGGGTGCGAAACATGGTTTTCACTCAGAGGGAGGAACACAGATGGCAGGTGTTTGAGAATAGGGTGTGGAGGAGGATATTTGGGCCTAAGAGAGAAGACGATGGGGCATGGAGAAAACTGCATAATGATGAGCTTAAAAATCTGTACTCTTCCCTCAGTATTGTGAAGGTGATTAAGTCGATAAGAATGAGATGGGCGGGCATGTAGCGCGCATGGATGGAATAAGAGTTGTGCACCAGGTATTGGTTGGTAAGCCTGAGGGTAAGAGGCCGCTGGGGAGACCTAGACGTAGATGGGAGGATAATCTCAGGCGGGATCTACAGGAGATAGGAGTTGGGGGAGAATGAATTTTGTTGGCCCAGGACAGGTCGGTGATGGATGGACCTTCAGGTTCCCTAAGCCATCTAGTTAGTGCACCAAGAATGTGGGCAGACGAAAGTATATCAGTGTACCTCAAATGAAGAGGTGGTGCTGCATAGATCTGATTCAGGCGTCTCAGCGGCAAGCAACGTTTTCTGTGGCTATGAATAATAAATTAAAACCGTACATACTTGTATCCGTAGGCCTTGCAGCCAATCTTCCTTAGCTCCTGGACTGTCTCATCATTCTGTTCCTGATTTATGTCCCAACACACTACAATTGCACCGAGCGAAGCGTACTGGTGTGCCAGCTCCTTCCCGATACCATGTCCGGTTCCCGTTACCTGTGTCAACATATATGTATCAATGTATATGGAGCCATTCATAGACAATTGCATTGCTGAGGGAAACAAAAAGTTCTGGTATTCACTATGACGCCACGGCGGTCTAGGTTAGAACGCTGGCCTTGTAATCCTGGGGTCTCGGGTTCGATTCCCGGCGGTGCCCGAATTTATAACTTGTGCTGGGCAAGGCCGTGGTCTAGGTATCACGGAGTTTTCCTCCGGGGGCTTCCCCGGTTTCTCCGTGGCATCCCAACAATTACTCCATTCACACACAGAAGAAGGCAATGGCAAACCACTTCTGGATCATCTGCCAAGAACGTGTATGAACAGGTCCCAGTCCGAGAAAAGGATGGAAGGATCCTGTTCATATGGACCTGTCGTCAGACAGAACACTAAATAAAAAAATAAAAATTCACTATGACTCAAACTTTTTCTCCAAATATTCTTCAGTCTACACGGCATTCACCAAATTCGAGGAGTGCTTTCTGGCAAGCAGTTCAGGCTGGTTTGCCTTCGCGTCTGATACCTGGAAACGTGAAGATTACAATATACAAAACTATGGATTTACCTGCTATCTTGTATGGCTGTGAAACTTGTTAACACCAAGGGAAACACAGATTGCTAAAGCTTGAGAAAGGAGTGTCTTAGGATAAAATCAGGACCAGACGCGGGCGAGGAAACTGCATTAAAACCTCGCAAGAAGACGTCCAGAATCCCCGAGGTTCGACTACGGATCTAATTCGTCTCCACAAAAACTCTTAGTTTCTGGATATCGAATAAAGCCTTTCAAGGGCTAACATAATAATTAATGCTTTGTTTCAGCAGCTGGTACACTTTAAGGAACAAGAAAGCATATAAAATTTGTGCTTTGTATCAAATAAGACTGTTTGTCAGGTTCGAACACGGAATTTTAAATCAGAATTCCCGTGAACAAGAAATCGCATGAAGATAAAAGAAATATTTTGTTTCACTCATAATTTTAACCTCGTCAATGCATCATAGACAGTACAGTGAAAATGTGAATGGTTGGCTATTTCTGTTTGCTCGTGAATACTTTACGAATATCTGCACATTCTCTTTCGAATATCATAATCTACATATTTCGGTATCCAGTTCCAAATGATCTTGCTCAACACCGAAATTTTGAAACGTCTGTTGAATAACATACATCTATACTGTTTAAATAAGCATTTGTGTGAATGAAGGACGGATGCAGACCAGGACCTGTAACACGTTTAACTTTCCTATCAACGCAAGTCTATTAGTGAATAAGTTTGTCCAAGCGATGTATAACCTTCACTTTCGATTTGCTGTGGGAGTTGGTCACACGTTTCGGAAAAGTCATTAACATTATTTTGTGTTTTTCTTCAAGTTCGGTAGACATTTCACTTCCGGTTTCGGACAGAAAAATTTAAGAGCTTGATTTTTTCTTGAACAGTGTGAAAACTTTGTAATTTTGCTATGTGGACGTTGCTTCTTTGCATTATGAATGGCGTACTACATGCCGATGTGATACAAGCGTGCCAGGTTGTAATTACATTTTCATAAGTTCTTTTATTTAATTGTGTTAGTTGGCAGTACTACCAACATTACTGTTGCTCCAGATTCCCTTTCAAGTGGTTAAATTAGCATATTAGAATATGTGGTATGATACTCATTTAAAGAATGTTAATTTTGTAACGTTTTAAATACGCAATTTTTCTTGGAATCTACATTTAACTCTCTATGGAAAAATTTTAATAAATTTATAGTACCACTTGTGAATCCGTATTTATGTTTTTATTCTAAAATATTCGCCATATATAGATTTCTGGTAATTATGTCTACTTGTTTCGTATGCGTTCCTTAAATCTAGTTTTGATATAACGACCTGTCTCCTCGATGCAAAATTTCTCGTAATTTTGATTTTATACGCCGCTATTATCAATCACATTTGTCCTTTTGATACACAGTAAAATGTGTGGCAGATTTTGTTTTCTAGAAGTTTTAAAATACTTCAGCCAAATTTCTTGGAATTCATTAACCATCGTTCTTTTGCCAGGAAGTTCGATTTATTTCAAAATAATTCAATTTTGTGATCCTAACTTCCAAAATATCTTCTGTTTTTTCATCTCGTTGAAGAGCATACTTTTAATTAAATTTATAATTTTATTGTTAGGTAAACAAATCAGGCGTATTGTCGTCATACCACCGTAACGTCAGCAGATGTCCTTTTCACAAGTTCAACGAGTGTTCACTGTCGAACACTATCTGGCATCTCGTTCTTACTGAACGTGCCAGCCGGATTGAGTTTACGGATACATTTTCCGATCATCCTGTGCGAAAGAAACAAGACAAAACTCGTCCGGTGAATAGTTTCAGTTACACAGGAGCTATTTGCGGGTTGAATCAAACGTGGAAGAGTGAATTCATACATCGCTGAACGTGGTGGGAGATGCCAACACTTATTAAAACATTGTATTTTGTTTTATGGTTTCAATGTAATTTATCTAACGAAAACAGTATGGTTATGAGACTTCTGCATCATTCTGTAAATTCGAGCTGACGCGATCTAGCAAGCGTTGCGTTGACTTTTTGGTTGGTTGGCTAGTTTGATGGTACTAGCGGTGAGTGCCATTTGGAAAGACCTGTGTAGATGTGGATATGGCAATAAATGTCATTTAGAAACAAATAAACTGAAAAGCGTGAAGGGTAACCAATAGAGAACAATTTTATTTATTCAGTGTTCTGTCTGACGACAGGTCCATATGAACAGGATCCTTCCATCCTTTTCTCGGACTGGGACCTGTTCATATACGTTCTTGGCAGATGATCCAGAAGTGGTTTGCCATTGCCTTCTTCTGTGTGTGAATGGAGTAATTGTTGGGATGCCACGGAGGAAAACTCCGTGTTGCCTAGAGAACAATTATATCAAGTTTTATTATTTCAGTTGCTTCAAGTTTAGTTACGAAGCATAATTAATGTAATAGTGTGTTTAATAAATACAGACATACCTTGGAGATATTGCGGTTTCGGTTCCAGACCACCGCAATAAAGCGAGTCACACGAATTTTTTGGTTTCCCAGTGCGTATAAAAGTTATGTTTACACTATACTGTAGTCTATTAAGTGTGCAATAGCATTATGTCTAAAGAAACATTGCGAGAATTACCAAAATGTGACACAGAGACACGAAGTGAGCACGTGCTGTTGGAAAAATGGCCCCGATAGACTTTCTCGACGCAGGGTTGCCACAAAGCTTCAATTTGAAAAAAAAAAAAACCCGCAATATCTTCGAAGCGCAATAAAACGAGGTATGCCTGTACATCTGTTGCTGTGACGAACCCACTTGTAATCAGTGGTTATCAACACAAGTATAAGGTATTTTATAACCCTTTTCGTTTTACTGTGCATTATAATGTGTTGTTGGTATTATACGTGCTTGGAAAATTTAAATTGTCAATATTTGTTGTATTATTTTAACTATATTGTGAGTGGGCGCACCTCAGCGATTGAATTCTCATTTAAATTAGTAGAGTTTATTTATGCAGTTGCATTACAGCATTAAACTGCGGTACTCCTTAATGACTTACGTTACTTCTTTTTAAAGCAGTCCATAACAGCTGATTTTAGGTCTTCAACTGTTGCTACGCGGAGTTGAAAAATGTTCTCTTTCACACTGCCCCAAAGCGAATCGTCACATGTTTTTAAGTTTGGACATCCACGTCCAGTCCATTGACCAATGAATTTGTCGTCAGGATATTTATTCTCTAACTGGGTGACCATAATGTGCTGGTGCATCATCTTGTTGAAGGATATCTGTTGCCTCGAGGCCTCTCTTACGCAGTTGTGAAGCATGTTCACATAAACAGTGTGATTGACACTTGTATCGAAAAAAATATGGCACTATCATATGATCTTCTGAAATTCCTGCCTGTGTCATGCCATGAGGTGCTAAATTTCCTCATAAAATGAGGATTTTTTTTGCACCAAAAATAAACATTCTTGGATCGATTAAGGTACATAGGGACTTTGTGGCCACTCCGTAGGTATCTAAACCACTCTTGAACTTGTATCTTAAGATTTTATATGAGAACTTCAGTTTCTATAACTAGATTTGGACTCTTTGATGCTAAATTACATTGTGTTATTGTTTGGTATTTTAAAATATTTACTTCTGGAAGCTCTGCCATCGTTCATTAACACTCTACAAAAGGACTGTAACGGATTCATAAAGCTGTACCTAAATGGAGTGCATCGATGAATTTTCCACATCTAACCCTGTCAAACTGCCCCTCTTTGATTTATCACCCACGGTCTGTTGCACAGCCCATGGTCTATTGCTGGTGGGTCATGAACAAAGCCACTTTATCACCGTCACCTAAGCCATTAGACCCTATTCGCTACCAACGCCCCGTGAAGTTTTCATCTGAACAACCCTCATACTTTATTATCCATGTCTTCTCTGAGAATTTCTACTGGAATTCACGTCCATTTATTTATTTTCGATACAAATCCGTTGTTATTCAACTATAGGTATCACACTGCAGAATTGGAACTCATATTTATTTGTGACGAGAAGAATTTTGAACAGTTTTGTTATTAATTAGATTTTCCGCTTCAGTTTATGTTGTGATGTGCGATATCTCTTTGCACCATGCGCCGGTTTCGACACAAAGATACTGTTCGTTCTTAGTTTCACGTAAAATGCAGCTGGTTTGAACCCGATTTAACGGAGGTAGATTCGTGCCACAACTCCCAATGCAGATGGAAATAGCAAGATTCAACGAAATGCCTTCAGCAGGTTCGGAGATTAATGACAATCTCCACATTGTGCTTTCAGTCCGTGCTGTCCTTAGAAACATCGTTTAAGGATTTTAAGATTTCTGTCTTCTGGGTTGTTGCGCCGTGTAGTCTGGTCGATGTTAACCAACGTTTCGGAGGTCATACTGCCTCCGTCATCAGGGCGATGAGTCTGAAGATTTCTGTCTTCTGGGTTCTTGCGCTGTGGGCAGTATGACCTCTGAAACGTTGGTAAACATCGACCAGACTACACGGCGCAACAACCCAGAAGACGGAAATCTTCATACTCATCGCCCTGATGATAGAGGCAGTATGACCTCTGAAACGTTGGTAAACATCGACCAGACTACACGGCGCAACAACCCAGAAGACGGAAATCTTCATACTCATCGCCCTGATGATAGAGGCAGTATGACCTCTGAAACGTTGGTAAACATCGACCAGACTACACGGCGCAACAACCCAGAAGACGGAAATCTTCATACTCATCGCCCTGATGATAGAGGCAGTATGACCTCTGAAACGTTGGTAAACATCGACCAGACTACACGGCGCAACAACCCAGAAGACGGAAATCTTCATACTCATCGCCCTGATGATAGAGGCAGTATGACCTCTGAAACGTTGGTAAACATCGACCAGACTACACGGCGCAACAACCCAGAAGACGGAAATCTTCATACTCATCGCCCTGATGATAGAGGCAGTATGACCTCTGAAACGTTGGTAAACATCGACCAGACTACACGGCGCAACAACCCAGAAGACGGAAATCTTCATACTCATCGCCCTGATGATAGAGGCAGTATGACCTCTGAAACGTTGGTAAACATCGACCAGACTACACGGCGCAACAACCCAGAAGACGGAAATCTTCATACTCATCGCCCTGATGATAGAGGCAGTATGACCTCTGAAACGTTGGTAAACATCGACCAGACTACACGGCGCAACAACCCAGAAGACGGAAATCTTCATACTCATCGCCCTGATGATAGAGGCAGTATGACCTCTGAAACGTTGGTAAACATCGACCAGACTACACGGCGCAACAACCCAGAAGACGGAAATCTTCATACTCATCGCCCTGATGATAGAGGCAGTATGACCTCTGAAACGTTGGTAAACATCGACCAGACTACACGGCGCAACAACCCAGAAGACGGAAATCTTCATACTCATCGCCCTGATGATAGAGGCAGTATGACCTCTGAAACGTTGGTAAACATCGACCAGACTACACGGCGCAACAACCCAGAAGACGGAAATCTTCATACTCATCGCCCTGATGATAGAGGCAGTATGACCTCTGAAACGTTGGTAAACATCGACCAGACTACACGGCGCAACAACCCAGAAGACGGAAATCTTCATACTCATCGCCCTGATGATAGAGGCAGTATGACCTCTGAAACGTTGGTAAACATCGACCAGACTACACGGCGCAACAACCCAGAAGACGGAAATCTTCATACTCATCGCCCTGATGATAGAGGCAGTATGACCTCTGAAACGTTGGTAAACATCGACCAGACTACACGGCGCAACAACCCAGAAGACGGAAATCTTCATACTCATCGCCCTGATGATAGAGGCAGTATGACCTCTGAAACGTTGGTAAACATCGACCAGACTACACGGCGCAACAACCCAGAAGACGGAAATCTTCATACTCATCGCTGTGAAAACCTCAAATCATACATTTAAGGATTTGTTGTTTAGGACACTCACCAGAACAATTTCGTTGACTACTGACTTTTCGGCGCCGCCTGTGAAGGTCTGGAAGATGGACTCCAGAATAGCAAAAATCACCTTGACAATGAGACTAAGGAGGTCAAGCAGAAGAATGGTGATAGAGTAAACCTTAAGGAACATGCTGCCTCCGCTGTCGAGGTTGTTCCTGCAACAAACAACAATATACATACAGCAACTATTAGATAATCATAACAAAAGTCACTCTAAACAACAGATAATTTTTTGGAAGTTAATTTTAAGGACGAGAGGGTAGCTTTAGTTCAAGATCTTTAATTATGGTGATAAGCCAAGGACTACTGTCAAGGTATACGTGGAGCTTAGCCGTCACTTCCCCTATACACCTACACGTTATGGTGTACAGCGCGAGATTTTTTAATCCTAATTTCATTATGTCATAATGGAAGATGCGTTTAAGACATTACGTCCGTGTGATGTTCCACCAAATAACTTTGAATTCCAATTTGGATTCCAATAACACAGAGGTTCCCAAACTTTTATACCTTGCGCCCCCCTTAAAACATTTCATAAATCTCACGCCCCCCTTCCAGAACAAGTGCAAGCAAACAGATTTGACATAAAATTTAGCTATGAGCACACATTTTTTATAATTTTGTATATATTATTCAATGCATTTAATTTAAAAAAACTGTAATAAAATATACGCTCGCTTTGTACCTGGATTAGTGGGATGGGTGTGGTTGCTTCTGTGAACATAACTTATCATACCGAGGGTGGAGTTTTGAAATGACCGCTCTAAGGTCGTTTTCCAGGTTCATCGTAGAACGATACTTTGTTTTGATGGCTGCCACTGCTGAACTGCCTCAACGAAGCGAAGGATGTTAAAAATGTTTCTCCATATTTCGTTAAAAAAAGTTTTTCATGCAGACAACAGGCCCCCCAAGAGAACTA
The DNA here is from genome assembly GCF_000696155.1 of Zootermopsis nevadensis. Next base: position 277,298 of record NW_019060263.1, read on the forward strand.
CTCCCCCCAGGGGGGCGCACCCCACACTTTGGGAACCTTTGCAATAAAACATGATGTGAACATCATACCACTTTCTTTTCCTTAAAAATACACATAATTAATAATTTCCTATAATCAATAATGCCGACTTGGAAGCCGTCCATCAACTTCCGAAGTAGGGGTCATTAATTTACAGTAGCTTCGAAAAATACAGGAAATTTTTGAAAATACTCTCCAGTTTCAGTTGAATTTTCTTACCGAACTATGTGGTGTATCGAGTTCAATAGTATTGTAGAATATGTCGCAGAAGACAAAAATAATCCTCACACAACTTAACAACTTCAACTAGAAATTTTGGCAGTCGCGATCAGCGTCAGTGAAGAAACTCCACTTGCAGCTGTGCGAAATTTGCGACGTCGTCTGTGGATAGCCTTGGAAGCCAATGGTGTATATAATGAAAATATTGTTGTAAGATTTGAGGTTTTCACAGCGGTGAGTATGAAGATTGCCTTCTTCTGGGTTGTTGCGCTGTGTAGTCTGGTCGATGTTAACCAACGTTTCGGAGGTCATACTGCCTCCGTCATCAGGGCGATGAGTATGAAGATTTCTGTCTTCTGGGCTGTTGCGCTGTGTAGTGTGGTCGATGTTAACCAACGTTTCGGAGGTCATACTGCCTCCGTCATCAGGGCGATGAGTATGAAGATTTCTGTCTTCTGGGCTGTTGCGCTGTGTAGTGTGGTCGATGTTAACCAACGTTTCGGAGGTCATACTGCCTCCGTCATCAGGGCGATGAGTATGAAGATTTCTGTCTTCTGGGCTGTTGCGCTGTGTAGTGTGGTCGATGTTAACCAACGTTTCGGAGGTCATACTGCCTCCGTCATCAGGGCGATGAGTATGAAGATTTCTGTCTTCTGGGTTGTTGCGCTGTGTAGGTAAATTCTGGTTTACCATTTTCGATAGATACATTTTGATTTCCTCATTGCCATCTGAAAAATGACATTCCCTATAATTCGGGTCACTAGACCAAATTACACACCGAGCAGAATGCGACCAACCAGCCAAAAAAAGATAGTCTTGCACATGCGCAAGATACCTAGTCAAGACCATTTCTGCATGCGTTACGCGTGCAGGAAATTGTAAACAACACACGTAATCCGTAATTGGGACTATTGCTTTCGCTTACGAGACTGAACTGTACACGTCGAAGTAGCCGGCATTTTATAATATTGGCAGTTGTCCAACAGAGTTCTCCAGTGTCGTCACCTGAGACATTTCCAGCTCTTTCCATCAGCAGCCAATATGACAGAAGTCCACAGCTTACACGATGTGTGTGCAAGGGTTGGCTGTCACATTCTGACCACTGGCTACTAGCCTGAGGGGAGACAGAAACTACTGCTCTGAGGGCGCGTCAGCTGATAATACCCTCTACAATATCACAAATTGGTGTCATTTCCTACTGAATCCTACGAAACAAAAATTAAATCTTGATCTGAATGTACGTAGTTGGTCGATGACAAGGTCCGTTAACAAGTTTTCCTTGTCAACGTGTGGACCATCGGATACAACGGGTTATTTCTTGAGGTCCACAAAGAACTTATCCAGTATACGAAGTTATTTTGGTTGTCTTTCTAGAAGCGTGTAAGCTTGTTGGACTAAAATACCTTTTCATCACTTGAGACGATAACATTTATAGACGTTTCGGAGGTAGTTTATGCCTCCTTCTTCACGGCCGAATTAAATAGGCCACATTCAGACAAAAACCCTCGAACACTTCATGATCTGAACGCTGCAAAAATGCAGTCAGTTCCTCCGAAACGTCAGCCGTCTTGTGCAGGTGCAACATCTTGAATAGATCTCCTCCAGGATCATACTGATGTGTTCCTCCACAGTGAAGCTCGCACCGTCTGCACGTCGCATAGAAATGGGCCCCATTAAACCAAAAGCAAGTTGCCTATACTCGTTTGAGTTTGATTTAACGAGCGGAAGACTGAATAAGGTGAGCAATATCACCAACTTCCTTAAGGTACAGCATCATCTGCAAGCGAGACTTAATCCAAATTGTTCTCGTCAACTAACCTCATGGAGTGAGGTCCTTATTGTGAACCTGAGTTGCTGAGATAACCAAGAAATCCCACGCTTGTAACCCGATTACATCGTTGACAAGAACTCCCATTGGACCTAATCATGAGTCAGTTGAATCCAGTCCACAACCTCTAACTCCATAGTTATAAGATCTAACATCCACCGCGTTATCATACGACGGACGCCTACACATTACAAGTGCTGTCTTCCCTTTAAGTCGTAGAACTACAATTTGTTACGCATTTCTCATGCTCCACACCTGTTTTAGCCCGCGCATCTCATCCACATTGATTTGAGCAGTAAAAAGTATGAAGCTCCACAGTGTGTAATTTTCTTCAGTTAATTTACTCATTTCCTCTTAGGCGCATTTATTCTGTTTAGGACCCAGTCCTCAAACACCGTCAAAGTATGCTATTTCTTCAACTGGACAGCAGAAACTTGAAACCCGTTCAAAACAACGGGAAAAAATTTGAATCTTCACTTTTTACCGTCGTTTCCAAAGACCCTGTTAAAAGGCCCAGTTTCAGGGAGACATAATATCACCCCATCGCAGAACACCCGTTTCCGGTAGTGGTCGTATTATTATTTTTTATTATTATTTATTATTAACTGCAAATGGGTTTTTACCCTGTGGCAGTGATGCTACAATAATACAGAACAAAACAATAAGACAAAAAACATAAGACACAACAAAAACAATGAGACACAACAAAACATAAGACAAAAAAACAATGAGACACAACAAAACAGACAGAACAAAACATAAGACACAACAAAACAACACACATCACGACATTTCTGAAGGTCAAGGTCTGTATTTAAGTTAACCGTTTGAAGTCGAAGCTCGTAATACTGAAGAATTGAATTCCTACCTCCACTCACACACATCGCGTCTCCATTGCAAAGATGAAGTGGTTAATGCGGTTTAGGGAAATAATCGCATTTTATTCTGATAATCGACCGAAACTCATAAATACTTTTTAAGCAAATGTTGAAGCAGATGGAAGGTATAGTTAGTTTTGCTTTAAATAACTAATAAATACAACAAGACGGAATGGTGGGTTGAAGGAGGGGTTAAGTGCCCATTTAACGTATTGAAATCAATAGAGACAAGAATAAGAATTTAGATTAATTCATTTCATAACCTGGTTACTTATTTCCCCAATGTTCATTTTAATCTTGGTGCATCTACTTCTAGGTCTTCCCTGCTTTCCTTTAAATTATACTACTACCCCTCATCTTTGGTACTCCCTAATTTATGAATAACATCTGTACATGAGTACAATGTACGAAGCTGTACGAATCCTCATACTTCTTCACCTTAGGTTCAAATATTCTACTGAGGAAATAGTTATCAAACACCAGTCTGCGTTCTTCCAATATAAAACAGATAAAATTATACTTCTGTACATTACAGTCTTTACGTCTTTACACAGGACACGGGAAGACAAAATATTCTGAACTGATGGTAGCAACCATTCTCTGAATCAAATCTCTTCTTAATGTATTCGTGAATGCAATTTTAATCTGTTACTGCCTTTCCCAAGTACCTGAAATGTGACATACTTTCGAAGGGTTTGTTACCTACATTTAAACAATTCTAAAGTTCAGTAAAAAAAAACAGAATAATAGCTACACCAACGCGTTCGGACCTAAAACCTGGGAATTAAGAAACGAGTGCGATAAATTACAAGAAGTTCAACATAAGAAATTTCTCAGAAAACCTGTGGGCGCCTCAGGAAGGGACCATTTCCAGAAGAAATGAGGGAACAATTGTCAGAAAATTATTTTGTAAAATGCAGACTGCAATGGAGAAAGGATGGACGGCTCACGAGTTCAAACATTATGAAAACAGAAATAGATGGAAATTTGAAGACAAAAGAAATGACCGGTTTTAAACCTCCGAAGAAGTTAAGTTTTCTATATAGAAGATGAAGGGGGGGAATGCTCAGATAATGCCAGAAGTAAAACAACATAGTGTGCCAGTCCAGGTCCGTGGTTCAATTCCCGAACGGACTGAAACTTGAGATGAGGGGTAAACCAGGCTTTGGCATATTAATCTGGTTTATATGAACGAAGGAGGTGTGATTAGATGATACTTGGTACACCTCACTTCATCAAAATTTGAGTGATTTTATTAAGTTTTGGCTTTGTCCAATGTATCACATTGGGAAAGAGAGTGGCGCCATCCTGGCGTGTGAAAGTCTCTTCCCCCAACATTCGGTTTAGTGACCGTTGGTTTGGGGCGCCCTAGTAGGTGTGAAGTGACGATTGCCAGATGACCGCTGCTCCACTACGACTCGGACCAATGGAATTTGAATATGGCTGTTCGGCACGTTTCCGACGTCATAAGTGACTTTTTGGGGGACGAATCGGATTGTCATATTCAATTCAAAATTCAAAAACAGTTACGTTGCAGGAATATAAAAAGCGAGGTTGCGTTGGGGCTCGCTCTCTAAAAAGTTCGGTTCTTCAAGGCAAGCAGACAGTTTCTCCTCGATTCATTAAATTTCAAGATCAAAATACAACAGCCGAATCATCGCGCTGCCCAAAAATCAGAATAACTTATTGAAAGGAAATAAAAGGTGAAACGTCTCCAAGGTGACTTCGGTGTGGTCTGCAGTTGATCATCCCCACAGATTTCACGTCCTTGGCGCACGGCCGCTCCAACTATCACAGTCCCCGTATAATCCCTGAGAGTCGGACAATCTTGCTCGCCGACAAACCCTAACACCAATTATTATTCCTTATATCCTTCCGCTTTGTATCAAGCTGTAACCGCAAGCAAACCGGGCACGCTACTGGGTTTGATCCCGGGGCAACCAGAGTAAAAAGAAGAACAGTCAGCGGAAGGGCGGTTGCAATAGACACCCAAAACAAATTCTTGACTACCGACTCGTCGTAAGACGAAGACCTGGACAACCATTAATGACACTACTAGTCGGTTACGATCTTGAGTAAGGAACAGGCTATTTATGAGCCTAAATTCATAACTAGAAGAAAGGTTCGTTGCCTGGTGCTGCTGAATTTGTCAGCCCCTACTTCGAAACGGAATATACGTAACTTCAGTTACAGCTTTCCACCGGTACTACACCTACAGAGTCCACTCTTCTAAAACTAGTAAGCTGCTTAAGACATATTCCAATGTGTATATAAATTAGCAGTCATATCGATAAGTATCGAAATCTTAAAGAGAAACACGTGAAGACGACCAGCTAAGGTCAAAACATCAGTGGATTATTAATAACGTAACGAAATATAATAACTTTAATTTGGAATAGCGAATCTTATGGTTTAGAATAATTATACCAATTCTTAGTTCATAAAATGTTATTGGCTTTGAGACAGGTAAGTTGATATCATTGCTTTTATTGAGCGATATTTGTATCGGAAAAGATTATTAGCGCTTCGCGGTAAGTCATGAAGGTCCAGCCGGAAGCCAGGAAGTGAGTGTTGCGTTCAACTTTATCAGTGAACGCACTATATTTGAAGGCGGGAACAAAACCAAAATTCGTCTCTAGAGACTGAGGAAGCCTGATTGGCCCGAAAGATGTAGTCGATGTGTTCAGATCAGTAATTCGTAAGCTGTCGTGTCAGTTTGCGCGGGGCTTCATGCAATTTCCACTTGTTATAAAAGTTACAATAAATGTTATGTGCTTTTAAGAACATCTCGTCAACATACCTGCAACACTCTATTCAGTGGTGCCAATGTTCTGTTCATCTCACAAGTTTTCACAGTATATGTGGCCTCTAATGACGTGTAGTTCAGATAAATGGACCACCTACGTCAAATTAAATATAAACTTCCCAATCAAAAAGAATGCACTGCCCTTAAAGTTCGTAGGTAATAATTGTAACTAGAATGTCTCATGCAAAAAACCGTTATCATCGTAAGCTTATGGCCAATTTTAAAAGACGAGTATTGACAGAAGGAAAGTTGGAGTATCCTGTTAATTGAAAAGCAAACAATATGTGCTAGGCAAAGCCAGTCAGTCTACCGTAAATTCAAGGCTGTCAAAACCACGACTTCAGGTCTACAGTCCCATTATTTTATGGTGGCCTCTGAATTAGCGGTTGCCCAGGTTGGTCGAGTCCACAGTCTCTAACCTCTCAATTAGCGAGGGTCAGTATCTTAGAGCATAAAGCATAGGCTTTTATTTGCCGCCTGTCCTTGGCGAATTAAAAAGCAAAATTGTACACAAACACAAGTCCAGTAGTGCAAAAGGAGATCTACACTAAATCTGAAGGCTTGTGACAACGGTGTATTGTTAAAACAACGAATTTTCTCCACATTGCCTTGATTTTGTGTTGAAAGATACCAAGATTTCTGTCTTCTGGGTTGTTGCGCTGTGTAGTCTGGTAGATGTTAACCAACGTTTCAGAGGTCATACTGCCTCCATCATCAGGGCGATGAGTATGAAGATTTCTGTCTTCTGGGTTGTTGCGCTGTGTAGTCTGGTCGATGTTAACCAACGTTTCAGAGGGCATACTGCCTCAATCATCAGGGCCATTCTTAGTATGGAGATTTCTGTCTTCTGGGTTGTTGCGCTGTGTTGTCTGGTCGATGTTAACTAACGTTTCAGAGGTCATACTGCCTCTGTCATCAGGGCGATGAGTATGAAGATTCTTGTCTTCTGGGTTGTTGCGCCGTGTAGTCTGGTAGCTGGTGGAGGCAGTAAGGACCTCTTAAACGTCGGTAAACTTCTACCAGACTACACGGCGCAACAACCCAGAAGACAGCAATATTCAGACTCAATATCGTGAAAACCTCAAATCTTACAAAAGATACGATGTTTGGAGACTGGAATCTGTCTCTGTTGTAAAGTAAAAAACATATTTCTTTGGGCCCAATCGACAGGGACTAGCTGAATGACATAAAAGCAGGGAAATTAACCTGATGATGGACACAATGGACCGAAATATGTAAGGTGTCTATTACGAGTAGTTTAAATTGATATCAATACCAATGGTCTATTTTAAAATAAAACAACATATTTGTAAAAAGATGTAGACTTCTCTGCTGAACGGGTTAACCTGTGACGACATAAACTGCAATAAATCATGCGGACCTCCTGGTGGGTTTCGAATTGGGTGGTGGCACAGAGGGGAAAGGAGAATTGCACGTTTCACAAATGTCTTCTTTTCTAGTACTTTCTCTCCCTGTTAGCAGCGGTGCGTATCATCTTTCACCTGTGTGGAGATTGAGTCCTCCTTCCCTCCCCCCCCCCCGGGGGGGGGGGGGGGGTGTTGTTTTTAGCCACAACTTAACTCTTGGGTTTGGATACGATCCTTATATGATGAAAATTTATCTGATTTTGTAGAAATTAAAGGGGAAAAATGTTTTCAGTTGTACTTATTATGCCGAACCTCCCCCACCAAAGCAATCTAATGAACATCCTAATGGATTTTGTTGGTCGCTGCATTTTTTTTTCCATTTTCGAGTCACAATATCAAGATTTCTAATTCGTGAATGCTCGCTTTTAGTAATGCATGTAATTGTGGGAGTCTGGTCAGTGAAAACATGACTTTTGACCATTGCGAAAGGCGCCAGACGTCAGTCCTGTCTGGATACTGCGACCTTAACGTTGGTTGGGTGTCTGATTGGTGGTTTCATCTCGAGAGGTTGCATTGGACAGGGTCGGGTGTCTTTTTCCTCTATGCATGCGACGAGAAAGTAGGTCTTTATGCAAAGCACCAGTTGTTATTAGCCGATTTCAACCAAAATTGGAACATGTCAACAAGGATTAGTAAAAATTCCCAAACAAGAAATTTAATAAAGTCTTTTCAGCTGTTCGAGAGTTCTTACATGTCACCGACGGACGGTCAAACAGAAATGGCAAAGTATTACTGCTTAACTCTCTTCTTATTTCATCAGCTCAGAGGTCGGCAGCTAGCGGTACACGGGCCGTGTGTGGCCCTCACATCTTTGTGCGACCCTTCACATAATTTGGAAAATAACCAATGCAATGGTGTAACTGTATTAGATTTCAAACCGCGCTTTTCGTTGTAAGAAATTTCGAATTGACTCAACACATACAAGAGCAACACTTCTCCTAAGCAAACACTTGCTATGCAGAATCTTTTGGTCATTGAACCGTTCTTAATTTGCAGTAGCTTCGACTGGGTTCCGCACACAGAAAATTCCACAATGAATACAACTCACATTGCGAGACTCAGACTTCATATTATTTCAAAGCACGCATCTCGATTAATAAATTAATTGTAAATATTGTTTTTAAATCACCACTCAACTATCGTACTGCAAGAGATTGTATGTAAGACTTGAGGTTCTCACAGCGGTGAGTATGAAGATTTCCGTCTTCTGGGTTGTTGCGCGGTGTAGTCTGGTAGATGTTTACCAACGTTTCGGAGGTCATACTGCCTCCGTCATCGCCCTGATGACGGAGGCAGTATGACCTCTGAAACGTTGGTAAACATCGACCAGACTACACAGCGCAACAACCCAGAAGACAGAAATCTTCATACTCATCGCCCTGATGACGGAGGCAGTATGACCTCTGAAACGTTGGTAAACATCGACCAGACTACACAGCGCAACAACCCAAAAGACGGAAATCTTCAAGAGATTGTATTGTCGGTAGAACCAAAAATAATGTGTTCAGTAAAAATCTTTACTTACCACAAATAATCCTCGATAAAATTCTTCTTCTTGGTTCCACAAGCTTCTGTAGCTCTGATTTTATTTTGTTTGCATACTCATAATACCACTGAAATCACTGCGCAAATAAACGACTGTGTAGGAAGCCGTGGACCTGTAAACACACAGCCAAGCGCTGGATCACTTTCACACGGGTTCTGGTTTCATGACTACGCAACCACCAAGCAGAGACTACAGCCGCAACTGAAAGTAGGACTTCTTCTTCTCTTTTTGCCTTATTTCCTTCATAACTTGTGATGCTGACCAAGAAATGACTTTCTACCTTCACTACAATCAAGCTGTCTGTCTCCTTTCTCTCTTTCACAGGCTGAGGAAAACAGCTGTTATTAGATCGATTTATTCAAACATCGATAGGCGTTTGCAAAGTAATCCAGTAATTTACCACGCAGGTATACATATAAAATTCCTCTTCATAAATATACGAAGTCTAATTGAAGTAACGATAGAAATTCCTTAGAGGTAAGATTTTAAAAGAAACTTTCCAGAGTTCCCCTCCTTTTTTTTTTTTGCAGACGTTTACAGCGTAGAGACAGTAGCAAATACAAAACAATGTATAAAACATCAGCTAGCGCGCGACAAAGGAACGTAATGGTTACCCAGCAGCCCTGTGGATGGGAAAAGAGATTGTTCTCGAAACGTTGGCAGAAGATATGGTGAATTCGCCTTTCAGCCACCTTACGCGGCTCGTAGCCCGAGAATATTTCATAAATTTGATTACCGTTGTCTCAGACACAACACATTATCTAAGTTTACATGAGTAAACTGAAATGTTTCTGAGGATAGAATTAATTATATCAAATTTACATAAATTCATGTGATATATATTTACTTTTCTTGTAAAGTAACATCTTGTTTGCTCAAGTTAAACCAACATCCATTTACGGGTATCATTAACTAACTAACTAGATGGCTTACGGAAGTCGAAGGTCCATCACCGAATTAACAAAAGCTCTTCACCGGACCCTGTCCTGGGCCAACAAAATCCAGTTTCCTTCAACTCCTATCTCCCATAGATCCCGCCTGGCATTATCCTCCCATCTACGTCTAGGTCTCTCCAGCGGTCTCTTCCCCTCAGGTTTCCCAATCAATACTCCGTGCACACCTCTTGTCCCATCCATGCGCGCTACATGCCCAGCCAATCTCATTCTTCTCGACTTAATCACCCTGACAATATTGGGGCAGGAATACAGATTTTTAAGCTCGTCATTATGCAGTTTTCTCCATGCCCCATCGTCTTCCCTCTTAGGCCCAAATATCCTCCTCAACACCCTGTTCTCAAACACCTGCAATCTGTGTTCTTCCCTCAGAGTGAGATACCATGTTTCGCACCCATACAAAACAACAGGCGAGATTATTGTTTTGTATACTTTAATTTTCAGGTTCTTAGAAATCAGATGGGAAGACAAAATATTTTTAACTGATCTTAGTTAATTTTTTCGTAACGATGCTTTTTTACGGTGAAAGGTTGTTAGCCTTACGCCCAACCCCCAACCTGGAGGACCAGGGTATCACTCTTAGACTAGCACATCGCCTTATATATATATATATATATATATATATCTAGGTTTGGTTAAATAAACGAAGAATAAGTCACTAACAACACAGGCGAAGAATATGCAATTACGTGAGCCGGAGTTTCCGTGGGGCTACAAACCTGTTATTTTCACCGAAGACAAAAAAACCGACTAATTACACTACAACCCATGCTGTATTTATCAACTAACAGCGCACGAAACGTTATTCAATGTTACGTTTTCTTGGAAACGCCAGCAGCTATGCATCAAGGTCAGTTAACATGGAGGATGAAATACGCGCAGAACGTATTTTTATGTCCATCGGGGAAGCAAAAACTGATTCTATATGATCTGAAGCTTTCGCGGCAACTAAATATAAGAATTTCGTATCGTAACCGCGTCGCGTACAGGTCTAGGACAGGGTGGATGGTACGCGTAAGAAGTTGGAGACAAAATTCGAGACGAACCGAACCTCGTACAGTCGCGAACATTCTAGCGTTCTATATTTTCCATCAGTCGTATGTTTCGCACTCCACAACAATGTGTTCTGTTCATTTTTATTTTTAGTGTTCTGTCTGACGACAGGTCCATATGAACAGGATCCTTCCATCCTTCTCTCGGATTGGGACCTGTTCATATACGTTCTTGGCAGATGATCCAGAAGTGGTCTGCCATTGCCTTCTTCTGTGTGTGAATGCCACGAAGAAACCGGGAAAGAAGCCCCCGGAGGAAAACTCCGTGTTGCCTAGACAACGGCCTTGCCCAACACAAGTTATAAATTCGGGCACCGCCGGAAATCGAACCCGGGACCCCAGGATTACAAGACCAGCGTTCTAACCGCTGGACCACCGTGGCCATCATTTATTTACTTAGTGTTCTGTCTGACGACAGGTCCATATGAACAGGATCCTTCCATCCTTTTCTCGGACTGGGACCTGTTCATATACGTTCTTGGCAGATGATCCAGAAGTGGTTTGCCATTGCCTTCTTCTGCGTGTGAAAGGAGTAATTGTTGGGATGCCACGGAGGAAAACCCCGGGTTGCCTAGACCACGGCCTTGCCCAACAAAAAATAATGTTATTAAGACGGCTATAATTAGCGTCTCAAATATACAACTCTTAAATAAGGTACCATTACCTATCGTCACTACAGCAAATCACTTATTCAGTCAACTCCATCGCACCGCGCTGAGTTTAAGAATAGCCGACTGATTTGACCAGTAGCTACTAGCGGGGAGAGCTGCATAGTGGCTCTCGCTTGAAAGGGTCCAATGCATTTTGCTGGGATTTCTATTCCCAGCAGTCGCTTCATCTCACGTGAGCCGCTCACATGAGCCACGTGTGAAAGGGCCCTTATACTTTCGAACACACAAAAGAAATGTTTCATAAAACGGGATAATAGTCTCTTCGGTTAATAGTTACGAATGATTAGAAATTCACGGTCATAAATGAAACATGTATATCCCTGCAACTAATACAAAAAATGTATATTCTTATTTCAATTCGTTGATATGCCTAAGGGAAACGAGACCGACAAAATTCCAGCAGAAGTCGATGGACATGTCGTAATTTATGGCATGTAAAAGAACGTACGAGGGTCGCTTATTAAGTAATGCCCCACATTTTTTTCCTCAGAACATATTTATTCAAGTTGGCTCAAATTTAGTGACAATATAAATCAATGTTTCCTTTACACATACTATTTTTCCACATAGTCCCCATCAACTTGTACGGTTTTACGCCAGCGTGGAACAAGTGCATGCAGCCCTTGCCGGTACCAGCTCTTGTCCTGTCCCCGTAGCCATGTCCTCACTGCTTGAATCACGCTCTCGTCATCTTCAAATCTTGTTCCGCGGATAGCATCTTTAAGTGGCCCAAAGAGATGGAAGTCGGAGGGTGCCAGATCTGGACTGTAGGGTGGATGGGGTAGCACCGTCCAACCCAATTTGGTGATTTCTTCCCGGGTTCTCAGACTTGTGTGAGGGCGTGCATTGTCGTGCAGGAGCAAAATTTCTGCTGGATGCTTGTGAGGCCAAACTCGTCGAAAACGCTTCTTGAGGGTTTTCAGGGTCCTGATGTACGCGTCTGAATTGATGGTCGCACCTCTTGGCATCACATCCACAAGAATGACCCCATCACTGTCCCAAAAGACAGTCATCATGACTTTTCCGGCGGAGGGAGTTGTCTTGAATTTCTTCTTTCTCGGTGATTGAGGATGATGCCACTCCATTGACTGCCTTTTTGTCTCTGGCTCAAAGTGGTGTATCCAGGTTTCGTCACCTGTAATGATCCGGGACAGAAAGACCTCTCCCTCAGCATCAAAACGCTCCAACAATTCAGAAGAAATCGTTTTCCTTTGAATCCTGTGGTCTGCTGTGAGACTTCGTGGAACCCATCTTGCGCACACCTTCGAATATGCGAGAGCCTGGATAATTGCAATCACACTTCCATTGCTGACTGAAAGCTGTTGGGCCAATTGTCGAGTTGTGATGCGCCGATCCTCACGAATAATGGCATCCGCGCGGTTCAACATGTCTGGAGTGGTGGCTGTGGCAGGACGCCCAGAGCGCGGCAGATCACGGAGCTCGGTTTCTTCACTTCCTGAAGCTTTAACTCTCTTAGCCCAGCGACCAACGGTGCTCCTATCGACTGCACAGCTTCCATACACAGCACACAAACGTTTATGAATGTTCACCACCGTTTCTTTTTCAGCAACAAGGAATTCAATCACCTTACGAGCATGAACGAGATGTTTCGTAAGCAAAAAATTCAGCGGAAGTTTCTCTACTACGTTTCTCCTCATTCTCTACTAGATGGCTCTAGCCGACAATTCAGAATTGAGTAGGAATTGTGTAGATGGAGTGGGCTGGTCACTCACTACTCACAAATGCACACTTCAAAGACTAAGAAACCTCCGAAAGGAGGCGGCGACCCACAGGAAGAAGCGATGTGAGGCAATTGTGTGCCTATAAACTGAATGTTCATTTTGATTGTTGTTTGTAATTGTCTAATCACAATAAAATATTTTATTAAATATTAAAATATTAAAATATTATTACTATAATTAACATTTAATATTTAAATATTTAAAATATATTAAAATGATGCTCTTTCTATCGAAATGTTCGATTTACAATTAGAGCATTATCATTTTCACGACATGTTTCGGTTTTCAATGAACCATCTTCAGGTGTATAATCGATATAAATTTAAATGTAATATTCTAAATGCAATCCTTCGTCAGATGTCCATTAAATATCGGAAAGTTATCCTCTTCTAGATCAATTGTACTTTGTTATCACATTCAATGTTGTTTCGTAAATGTATGTCGCGTATAGCGTGATCTTGCGGGGGTGAAATGTTTGTAGTGTTTTTTTATAATCGGCCTGTGAGTTAAATAATATTATAAAGACTAAATGGATATTAGAGATAGAAAACAAAATAATATATTGTTTTGATTTTAATATGTTGGATGATGTATACCATCAACGACAGCAAAGAAAATTATGCCAAAACGAGAGTTTAACTTGAAATGATGGACACGAAAGAAACGTGAGGTCGAACTAAGCGCACAGAAAACATCATGTTCCTCCGCACGTTCGAGATATAATAATTAAAATTACATAACCCACGGCATCGTGTTTTGCGTCGAGTAGCCAGTCACGAAACAAGAAACTGTAAGTTTGTTTTTTTCAGCAACATTAATCAAGTGACTGCGATATATGAGTTATCTTGCGTAATACTTTGACTGCCATGGTCATATCATTTATACACTAGTGATGAGTTATACTGCTCTTCTGTGAACACAGGTTTGACTGTGATTGCTCACTCTCAATCACAGTGATCTTACGCAGTGAAACAGTGATCGAGATGCAAGCATGCATTTAACATTCTGTCACGGCTGTGATTTACCTCATCGCTCCATTGGTAACACTGACTGTGCTGTCTGTTGCTGCTCTGTTTACGTGTGATTACAGTACAGCTGATGTTACGAATACTAAAATTACAGAAATTAACATGTCGAAAATTCAGAATGTGTAAGTTGTATTTGAAATAATGGTTATTTAAAAGGTAAAATAAAATTACTTTATTACAAGAATATTGTATTTAATACTTTGTATCTAAAATGAAAGTTTACAGTTAGGTTAGGTGTACGCCTAACTTTATTTAAACTAATATTCTTTTCAAAATATAACATTTCCTATACAATATTGTATGTTGCAAGCAATCAGCCATTTTGGAAACTGAACACAAGGTAAATACATTAGAATTGTATAATAATATTATTTAAAGATAGCAGTACCGGTAGGCCTATAGCAACTTGTATAGTCAAATGCATTATTATTATGCTCCATGTATGATGATATGGACAATATAATTTATTTAATATACATTATAAAACAATCAAGTTTTAAATTAAACAAAATGTATAGAAATCGTTTATTTAATATTTACAGACAGTAGAACTGAGCTGTCAAAATACTGTAGTGTCCCGTTTTCTCACTAGGATGCGCTAGGATGCATAAGAAATTAAGAATCACTGTGATCACTGTTTAGTGAGCACTTTAACCACTGCAGTGATAGTGATTTTCTAATCACAGTGACAAAATCACAGGTCACTGTTTACCGCTCATCAATACACAGCCATTCAAGAATAATGCGACAGGCCTCACGCGTAACACGAAACAGCAGACGATCAGCGTTTAGAAGCTTGGAGAACCGCAATATGAATCCAGATGCTGAAGGATAAAGTTAAAGTGAGTTTTAGACACACACCTTGCGAATTGAACCGAAGAAGCCCACTGGCGGGTTCACGTGTCAGTGTTGTGTTAGGGCATTTTCCTAGAACAACGATGAATTTTCTAATGAGTCAACACGTAATTCGGTCTGAGTCAGGACCCACCATTTCACTCCGGATGCATTAACAGTATAACTAATATACCTCGGCTGTCCATCGAAAACCGAGGACACAACACACGTTGATTCAACACCGCCATAGGCGGAGTTCGCCCTAACATCTTCCACCAGATCTTGAGATTAAGACCGACACGATATGTGGTCCATCAGAAGACAGCCTTATTACTACATCGGCAGCTTACCAAACATTTTAACAATACGTTTTATATACCATTTTATCGTCGATAGTACGATTTTTAAAAATGTAGTGGTTCAATTAAGATTCAAGTTATCCCTGAAGATGGCCGAATAAGGTCGAAACATCACGTTTATAATACAAGTACTGTATTATTAAAGGAACAAGCAGTATCGAGAATAGGATCATTGTTCTGGACTGCATATAGACTAATTAAAAACACTGTAGTTGTGTTGCTGGCTGGTTATTGACAACACTACAGTCCGCAGACCAGGAGAAAATCCCTGCTAGGAATGCGATATACGCGCATGCGCAAGATTTTGCGGTGAGTGACGACCCATCCTAAAAGCATTCGTTCCACAACCACTGAATGTACAACAGACGACAGGCTTTCATGTGTTTTAATGGGGATAGCTTTAAGATTACCTCACAGTGGCACAGCGATTTAATCTAGAATATTATCACAACACTCACAGAACACATTAGAAGTGCGCTCACTACACGCTACTCTTAACTGCTTGATGTTTTCAGTCTGTGTGTAGTAGCGTAAAACTCTGACGTATCACGCGTCCCACCAATAGCAGCCCTCTAGTTCAGCTGTTAAGCAACATTCCCCCCGCACCACACCAGAAACGACTTCCACCAGCAGGATTTTTCTCGTGATCTGTGGACAGTACTTTGCATTTCAATATGATGTCATTACTTATGGTTCATCAACCGCTCACAATACCGAATCACTGTCTTTGGCCGAAGCACAAGGTGACGCATGGCTTAGAGGGGGCATTTAAGAAATATTACCCGCATTTTAGACCTTCACTAGAGAGGGCTGTGTGCTAACCATCCCACTTTATCGGAAGCTTTTAATTTCTTTGTTTAATTTCCTCTCTTTTCTTAATTTTTCATTTCGTTGTCCTTCATTTATATTGTTTCTTACCAAACGTCGCGGCCGAGTAGTTATCACTTCTGCTTCGCATTCGGGGAGGCCCCGGAAAAACATAGTTTGAACAAAATTTTAACGAAATAGATTGTCCCTAGCAACTGAATGTTTTAAAATGTTTTTTTTGTGAATATAACCAGACTTTTCACAATTGAGTTTTGTGAAATCCGAATATTCAGTGCTGTTCGAAACAGACCGTTTCTGGACCACATCCTGAGCCAGTTGAAACAAGTCCAAATATCCAAAGCCTATTTGTTCGTGTAAATCTACGCCTTGTCTCCCAGTGGTCTCTTACCTTCATGTTTTCGATTAAAATCCCTTATATCCACCATGCGTGCTACATGATCCGTTCACATCCTTTCTTGATTTTATCACCCCAATAATATTTGTAGAACATTACAAATTATAAAACTTCTCGTTACGTTATTGCTGTTCTTATTATTATTATTATTAATTTTATTCTTATTGTTAATCAATTGTTTCGTTGGTCCACAAACAGCTAAAAACTTCTGGTTTTTGGCAGTCATAATTCGACTGCTTGCAGACGAGGTGAAACTAACGTAATGACTGTTCAACATGCAACATGTCTCAAGAACGTGGGTTCGATACATACTAGACCCCATATTTGTATTAATTAACATAATTAATCAGACCGAATGCCAACCTCATTGTTTATTATGCTTATTCTGACGTTTTATCAACTTAACTGGTTATAAAACATCGAATAGAACGTTGATTTTGCCCACTAGTTTCCAAATATTCTTTTGCTGTGAACTGTACTTACGGATGAATTCTGTCCCAGATTTGGCTTTAGCGGTAGAGTCATACAGTTTGTCGTTTAAATTTACTTTACATGATCTTACTTCTGTCATTCTTGCCTTTCTTTCTTTCTTCGTCCATCATTGCCATTTTCATCCATTATAGTTCTTTCACATGTCCGAGATGAAGTCATCTCTCAGCAGAATCCGAACGTGATTGTTTGGATGAGATATTATTACTACTATCTGCACTGTGGCGGTGCTGATAAGTAAACATTTACTTTGCACAAATTTCTGTTATTAGACTTCTTTAAATAAAATGTCGTACTGAAAACCGTTACTTAAATGTGTAGACAAACAGCAATTTTGTCATAATGTGACTACCTCAGCCTGTACACCAGTTTCGACTATCCAAATTTAGTTTCATATGAAGTTTTCTGGTATGTTGCGCCGTGTAATCTAGTAAACGTTTGCCGATGTTTCAGAGATGCTTACAGCCTCCATCCTCATAACCTTGATAAACAAGGAGTCCCTGAAATGTCAACAAACTTGTATCAAGACATCACGTCGCAATATCCTAGTAGACTGCTATTTTGAAGAAGTTGTTTTTCACATCGAGGATTAAGGCCGGAGTAACGACACTTCCCAAGTGCTCAAAAGAAATTAATACGAGTGCACATAAGTGAAACTCTTTAATCAGAACGTTCAGAATCTAAACACGACTTTACTGAAATGTGTAGCGACGGTAATTGTGTAATGGAAAGTTACTGCAGAAAGCGCGATCATACATACCGATCTCTTTGAATGAGCAACATCTACTTGAGTTTCGAGGCCAAGGAAGCAGACCTTAACGTTCTTCGGTCTCACGCTCTGGCTACATCGAAGAAATAATCTACATAAAAGGGCCCAAGACGAGTTTAGCACTTGAAGGTCAGAGGAACGTACTCAGAAGCTCGGTCCTTAATTGGTCACTTTACATAATAACCCGACATTTTAACACCCGTAGAGGCGATTCTGGAAGAGCTGAACTCTGGTTGTGGGGTGGACGATCAGTATTAAGTTCTTGGCACAGGCAAGGATTTCTACGAAATCCCCCCTCCGGTCTATTATATGCCTTTCTGGTACCGTACATTGGACCAGGATCAACTTAACTTTTTAATATTTTCCGTCAAATCACAATTTTTAATAAGATAATAAAATATAAAACATTTAAAATATCATTTCACGTTCCGCATCGAATGATCGATTTACTATTTATTTACTTCCATCATTTTGTTTTCTATATTACTCCATATTTATTAATATTTTTCTTTAAATCATTGCTTTACATACTAATATTGAACATCAGATGAACCACGCCATATACAAAACAATTACCTTCATTCTAATATATAAGAGTAATCTGATAAGAACATCTTCAATAAACTGCATAACATTGTAAAGGATTGTAATTCGAGTTTTAAATTTACCAATCTAATTTATACCTGAGGACGGTTAAATATAACCGAAACATGTCGTAAGAGACGTTCCAATTTGTAAATCGATCATTCGATGCGGAACGTGAAATGATATTTTAAATATTTTATATTTTATTATCTTATTAAAAATTGTGATTTGACGGAAAATATTAAAATATTAACCTAATTCACAATATGACGCAAATATACTACCTTATTAACGTTTCCGTCATAAATGTCTACTGTAATAATACTTAAGTTAATTTCCGAAGGTCGCTTTTCTAGATGGTTCTTCACTGTTTATAGGTCGCGAGAGTAGTCGTAGGCTCCTAAATGCGCGATGTGTAAGCCGAGAGAGGGGAGTTTATTAGTAGTGGGGATCGCACAGTCTCAGCTGCGGTGACGCACCGAACTAAACACAGCTAGAGCTACAAACCAACTGAAGCCGACACCTCTCTGGCGCGTGCTCGGACGAGTCCATCTCGTACGACCAAAATCAGTCCTTTGCGCAAGTGACACCACTTCTCGCTCGACCTATAACTAAATAAACAAAAATATAATGTACTTTCCAAACAGGCGTACAATGAGCATAGTCCTCTTAGGAATCTCACTGACTGGTGATAATTTAAGCGGCAGACAGACAGACTGCATTTAGAGTCGATTCATACGTTCGTTCGTTTACCTTCAGTCAGGATCAGACACACACATCAATGATCAGCTGTCTGATAAGAAATGGCCAAAGATTATCTTCGCATCTGTAGCGTCTGGCTTCCCTGGGCAGTGGCAATTTTTTTTTTTTTTTTTGGTCGTAGTGAAGCCAACCCTCTAAGGGGTGCAAAACCTGGTCCTCCAGGTTGGGGGTTGGGCGTGGGGCTGACTACACTACTTCCTCGTAAAAATTATTAAGTTGAGAAGCCTTTAAAAGATAGAGCCGGACGGAAAAACCTTCTACAACCGAGCAAGAAAATTAGAATGGATCTAGAGTGATAAGTTTTGGTAACCGACATCGAATGAACATTGGAGAAACGCTGTTCCCACACAAAGACATTCAAAGGGGACATGGAGGACCCCAGATGGAGGTAAAGTGGATCAGACCACGTTGTAATCGTAAGCACCAGTCAGGCCTTCTGTTTCAGAGGGGAAAACGCAGACACTGGCCACTACCTGGTAGTAGCAAGGATCAGAAACACGATATCCAATAACGAAAAACTCGCAATGACGAGAAGATGGATGATGTGAGAAGGTTAAAGGAGGAGGAAGTAAGGATAGCACCCACCAGGGGTGTCAGGAAAGTTGGAATGCTATAGAGGAAACAGTTTTGCAAGCAGCAGATGAAATTTTGGAAGCCAAGATGCCAAAGACCGAGCATGTGATGAGGTCACAGTAAGAAAGAGTTAAGCTTATCAAAAAATGATCCAGAAGCAGTTCACGCGAGGGGCAGTCGAAGACTACAGGGAAATGAGAAGAAGAGAGAGGAAAACACTTCGGAGGAAGATGACGGCATAAGAGCTGGAGGGCCTTGACTTTAAGGGAGAAAGTAGGAAAATCGATAGACTCGTAAATGAAATAAGGAAAGGGTACAAGCCACGGATGCAGTTACGCAGAGACAAAGAATGTACTTTAAGCAATTTGTAGCACATTCCAATTTATTTAAATGTACGAATATCATGTAATATAACGTATTTTTATTTTATAATTAGCGGGATGGTTTACGGTAGAAGGAACAGCCACTATCGCAGTTGCATGGCTTGTGCACGTGGTACTGTGCTGTCCAAAGAAAAGTTAACAGATGTCGTTTCAACGGTGGTTTCTTGAAGTTTAATTTGTGTTTTTGATCAGAATGGATAATTTTGATTCTGCCAAACGAACACCGCGCGCGTTTAGCAAATATTTCAAGTAAAATGCTTCACTTTTATACCTAGAACTATTCGTGTACTACGTTAAGCAGCCTCAAGGAATAGGCCTGACAGTCAATGCCCAGAAAACATCGTTTGAAATGGCGAGTGTTTGAAAGAGTACGTGCATTTAAAAACCTCGGATCAGTACTGACAGAGGACAACATTTCTGAAGAGGTGAAACACAGAATAAATGTGGAAAATAGGAGTTATTTTGGTCTGAGATTGCAGCACATAAAACAAGAGACAAAAATTAAACTCTACAAACAGCTTATAAGACCCATCCTAACTTCTGGTTGTGAAAGTTGGGCCTTTAACAAAGGGAACCAAAACCTACTTGGAGGCTTTAAGAGAAAAATCCTTAGAAGAACCTACGGCCCCACCCACGAGAATGGTTGTTGGAGAGCAAGATATGAATTATATCGTAATGTAGATGTGATGAAAGAAATTAAATTGGCAAGGCCGAGGTGTCTGGGTCATCTCTACAGGATGCCACATAACTCGGCAAGCAAAAAGCTGACATTCACCACACCAGATGGTAGACGGAAGTTACGGAGACCTTCATTATGGTGGCTTGACCGCATAGAGCAGGACTTTAAGAGTTTGGGCATAAGAAGCTGGAGACGGAAGGCGTCGGATAGGTAGCACCAAGGACTGTAGCTCCAACTGAAGAAGAATAAGAAGAAAATAAGATACGAAGAGAAATAATTAAAGTACGAATAACTTCGCACATTGTGTTCTAACATCAAGGAATTTTTGGCACAAAATTTGATACTGATACAAGTTAGTTGCTCAGAAAAAAATGCCATTGCAATTAACACAGCCGAGACGCTCAAATAAAATGACACCTGAACAAGATAGAAATTTGAGAACCCCTCGGCAATGGATAGAGTTTTGCGTCATTCGACGGTAATCGCCACTTCAATGTCCTCGCTAGTATTAAAAAGAAAACACCAAGTTGCCCCCGAGCATAACTTTGCCGATCCCAGCTGCAGACATGTGGACCGAGGATTAGGTCATCGTGAGGTCACCAGCCTACACATAACACAGTTCAGACCGTTTCGTAAGATGTCTATGATCATTAGTTCCAACAAGGATCTTTTAACTTTGAACTGTGAATTAGCATGACAGGAAACGTGAACTCTTCAGAGAACACAAAGGTTAGTAACGTTTATCTTAAGCCTCAACCATTGGATGTGATGTAAAATAGTTCAAAAAGGCCACCAACAGATAGCAACGTGAATAGCTCGTATAATCATACACGGCAACAGAGACGATTACGTCAATAGTCGTCGCAAAGCATAATGGGTAATGACCCCATCGCAAAAGATCATCCACAAACCTCTCGACTCTGAACATCCGTCCTATTCAAGTTATTAATTGTATGAATTTTAAATTGCGAGTTTGAAGCGACTTCCAATGGAATACCGTTCATACCAACGTTTCTTGAAAATATTTGAAGCCATATTATACGGCAGAACGTGCAGTTCGTACAGTCCACAGATCAGGAGAAAAGCCCTGCTAGGAATTCGTTATACGCGCATGCGCAAGATTTCGCGGTGAGTGACGACCCATCCTAAAAGCATTCGTTCCACAAGCACTGAACGAACAACAGACGACAATCTTTCACGTGTTTTAATGGGTACAGCTTTAATATTACCTCACAGTGGCACAGTGATTTAATCTAGAATATTATCGCAACACCCGCAGAACACATTAGAGGTGCACTCACTACACGCTACTCTTAACTGCTTGATGTTTTCAGTCTGTGTAGTAGCGTAAAACTCTGACGTATCACACTTCCCACCAATAGCAGCCCTCTAGTCCAGCTGATAAGTAACATTCCCCCCGCACCGCACCAGAAACGACTTCCCCCAGCAGGGGTTTTCTCGTGATCTGTGGACAGTATGACCACTTATGTACAATCTCGGACAAAAGGCACGAGACACAGACAGTCTGAAGGTACCGATAAATTATTCTTCGCTTGAGCTAAAGCACAAAAAGATATTAAAATGTATAAAGGATCGTTTCCTTTCCAGTACTCGATCGTCGATAGCGGAGGTATTTTACCGACCCCTGTTCTGGTGGAAAGTTTGCCCACTGATCTACTTCGCCGGCTGCCATGACTCCGTCTTACTGAACAGATTTCTTTGTTGTAAAACGCCGGACACTGGTTATCCCGAATGGCATTTCTAGTCGTTTGGCCTATGATGACTATGCTGAGTCCTGTTACATGTCTTCTGTCATTACCACTACGTTACCGCCCTTAACGGTAAATATATTGTGTTGTTGTAGTTCTTTGATCATGGAGCTAATAGTCACGTCTTGTTATAAATAGATATAAAGTACGAAAATAATTTATTTCCACTGTCCTGACAATTCTTCTATATTCCAAATATAATTAATAAGTTTGTGATCATCAGAACATGACATACTGTGTGAACCATTTATG
Organism: Zootermopsis nevadensis; assembly: GCF_000696155.1. Next base: position 300,142 of record NW_019060263.1, read on the forward strand.
TAGGAACGTTATCAGTACCTAGTGATTTATACATTTTCAATATAACTCAGAACTTATTTCCACTAAACAATGTTAATCGCATACACAACAGCTAATTAATTCTCCAAGTTAGTTCTAGGGTGAAATCGCTGCTTAAATTAATTTATGGCTCTGAATAAATTTTTAATGTTTCGTTCTTACTGTCTGTTTGAAAGTTATTCATTTTATCTTCAGGATAATCCGTTTCTTTGTTGCCTTAGGACATTACAGACGTTTTGAAGAAATGTTTAACCTAAAACGGTGGTGATAAGAACCTTCTAAGCATTGTGAACCATCTACAAGACTGCAGTCGACCTCTTCACCAATGTTAGAACTTTAAATCTCAGTTAGTCTTTATTTGTTCCCAAAATTTCTACTTGTTTCGTTCACAATACTTAATTAGTTTGGCTTGGTTTCAAGGTAATCACCGAATTTATAATCTTTTCCTTTATCTGATAATTTTTAACATTCTTCGACGACCTATTGTTTATGCTGCTGTAACTGCTGTCCACAGACCACGAGAAAAGCCCTGCGGGGGGAATGTTACTTATCAGCTGGACAAGAGGGCTGCTATTGGTGGGAAGTGTGATACGTCAGAGTTTTACGCTACTACACACAGACTGAAAACATCAAGCCGTTAAGAGTAGCGTCTAGTGAGCGCACCTCTAATGTGTTCTGTGGGTGTTGCGATAATATTCTAGATTAAATCGCTGTGCCACTGTGAGGTAATCTTAAAGCTGTACCCATTAGAACACATGAAAGCCTGTCGTCTGTTGTTCGTTCAGTGCTTGTGGAACGAATGCTTTTAGGATGGGTCGTCACTCACCGCGAAATCTTGCGCATGCGCGTATATCATATTCCTAGCAGGGATTTTCTCCAGGTATGTAGAATGCAGTAATGATTGTGGCTAATACATTACGTTCAAAGTTAGAAACATTTAACAGATAAAGAAAACACTGAGATCCATATATAAGTGACAAGAGTGACAAACAACTAAAGTGTTAAGATTACACATTTGTGATATCTCAAAGATAAAAATTCTACAGAGAAACAGAAGCACAGGCCAATACGATTACATAACAGGCTGAACGAGAGCTCGTTAATAGTCGCTGCATGTGCAAATAAAGCGTCTGAATTCACAATGTCGCGGCAGACCGATTGAGTAATACCAACCTTAACATAGATAATTCCACCAACTTTCAGTTCAGCCGTATGACGTAAGTAAATATGGGTGTTACTAACGTAGTGAACATTATAAACGTTGGGAAATTTATGCATGACAGTGGGTTAATGGTATTTAATTGCAAGTGGCAAGGCCTGCAACTGAAATAAATAAAAAAACCAGTGTTGTATAAAAAGTTTCTGCGTCACTGAAAACTAGCTAATAAAAGTCTGAGACGTCATTGTATTGGGGAACGGCGACCCCACTCTGACGTCCTGTTCGTGCATACGTAGTTTTTTCGTGATTTATGTCGTAAACATGCTATTTTACATAATACATTTTTAAAATTAAATTATTTGGTTATTCCGTCAAATCACAATGTATTTAAAATAAGATAATTAAAATAATTAAAATATCATTCTGTGTTCCATATCGAATAATCGATTTACAATTGGAACATTAATGTTTCTTTGAATCATTTACTTCACAGACCGATGTAAACATCAAAAGCATCACTTCAAACAATAAAGTTGATCCATTATATGAAAATATCTGGACACGACCTCCAAAAAACTACACTACGAAAAATTGTAAAAAATTGTAATTGAGTTTTAAATTTAATATAATTTTACACCTGATGATGGTTTAATAAAACCGAAACATGTTGTAACTGTTCCAATTGTAAATCGATTATTCGATATGGAACACAGAATGATATTTTAATTATTTTAATTATCTTATTTTAAATACATTGTGATTTGACGGAATAACCAAATAATTTAATTTTAATTTTATAAGTCACAATATGACGCAACTACACTATCTTATGAATAATAAATTTTTGTCTCATCTCATTTCTTTGATTCCACTACGATTAAGAAAGAATGAAAGTTTTTATTTTAACATTTGCAAACGAACTTACGGTCAGTGCACTATTCACAATTCTCAATAAGTTTGTTGTAATTTTCATTTATTTCTGTATCCTCACATCTCAAGATACGCGAAGTTCTTTATTTAAGTACCTGGATTCCTGAGACGTAACGAAATTGAGGGAATATAACAGGAAGAAAGAAAATGGAAACGAAAAGAGAGGAAAATAAAGAAATTTAAAGGGCAAATAGTGGGGGAAAATAAGAGAAAAATTGGCACTAATTGCTCGTTGCTTCTTGCGGCCAGGATATGAGATACGTTCAGATAAAACGACCACAACAGGACGTTCTACGCATTTCCTATTCCTACTCGATCTGGCCTGAGCTGTCTGAAACAAACTTCAAAGCTTTCCTATTAATATTTTGTTATCGGTCTCAGAAGCTGTGATTACGAATTTGTTATTGACCTGTATTTTTCCGGGTTTACAGCCACAGAGGAATGGTAAGAAAGCTAAAGTGACTACACACACATTACTAGTCAGATATATGGTGAATATTTTTAACTTTCTTTTGTTCATAAACGTTCCGTTGTGTTTATTAATCCCTAATATTATTATAGTAGACGTCATAAAACTGCATGCTTCAAGGCCACAGAAAGTCTTCGCCCTCCGCCATCCCTTACGTGAGGCTCTTATTCAAGTGCTCTGCGTTGCTAGCTTTGCAACGCTGCGAGTTCTTAATCGTCTTCTCTCGCTCTGCGCTCCACTGTTCGTGTTGCAACGTTGTACAATTTTGCTGTGAACTGGCCGATTTTTATTAAAATTGGTACGAATATTACGTCAGCGCCTTACACACGTGCCGTCTGCTTTCCTGCCATCAAAGATTGATTTTTGTGGAGACGTCTGAGGTATAAGCGGTCACAATGAAACGGTTCTTTGCAGAAAACACAGAAGAAAGTGCATGTAAACATGGATCTTTGGATGCTTCGTCTTTTGAGTTTTGATCTTTTTCATTTTGGAAGGAGAAGGGTAACAAATGAAATGTACCCCGTCTACAGGAATATGTTTAATAAAAAAATCGCTCATTCCAATGTTATAGATCCCTTATACGAAAACAAAGGATCACAAAAAATGTTCAAAGTGTTGTTCTTGAGCTCCAGCGTCTCATTACGGATTATCAGAAAATTAGAAATTAACTAGCGTCCGTCTTTACCATCTTCTGTAATTCCGCCACACCAGTAACAGTTGAATGTTGCTGGCATGGCATATACTTTGCGTTTTATCGTCCTCCTTCCAAATAAACTGAGTCATAACTCAAATAATAAGCGTCCAAAGATTCGTATTAACACATATTCAAAACATATGTAATATTTTTATAGTGAGTAAAACAACATGCAGTCGACGTTAAATATACACCCGTCTCAGCTACTGGCTCGTTGTTATAAAGTAATTAACTACCAGAAACAGGTACATGAAGTTTGATATCAAAATAGAACACCGAAACTCATAATTTTTTGTGTAAAAGAAATTTTTGACTGTTTGAAACGTTGAGGTTACATCCGAAAATTTAAACGCGTCACAATTACAGTCTCGTCTATTATATTACGCACACAAATAGTTCACAAAATGTATAATTATTATTTATAACTTTTATTAAATTATAGCATTTGCTCTCCAGTCCATAAAGAGAACTTATTTTTAGTTCATACCTGAAACTCTTCTTCTGCTTCAAATTATGAACGGGCGAACCAGAAGATTGCAGAGAATACTGAAGATACTCTAAGGTATCTGGCGGACGTCGGGTGTTATAAGTCGGTATGATACGGCTATAGAACTTTAAGCGCCTAGAGACGTAAGGTGACAACCATCAACTTCTCAAATGTGTTAACCGCGAAGCAACGTTCGGAGGCTTTGTGCTAATATGTTGAATTAACACTGGTACAGTTTCAAGCTCCAAGTTCAACTTTCTTTTCGCCTGTGTCTTACTGAAGTCAACAACTGACAATTTGTAGTTTTATTATTCCGACATAAAAGGTCTGTGTAGGCCACCTGTTTCGGGGGATCCTCCAATTGACCTTCCATTCCTCTACCTGCTGGCTTGATTGACGTTTTTTTTTTGTGGTTCTCTGTAATCCCAATCTAAGACTAAACAGTAAACGACCCCCGCCTTTCTAATACATACGTGTTCAGTATCCAAAACATCAACATTTCAACTTTCAACATGCCAAGAGTTCTTCTTGTAAGCTAAATCGATGTCACCATCAAGCAGTTATTTTTTTAAAAAAAAACTTTTAAAAAACTTTGTCTAGAAGTATTAAGGTCTCCACCTTTCATAATACAAGTTTCATTACAGCGTTCATAAGAATCAGCCACTAGACTCTATCCTAAGCTAGACAAATCAAGGCCATTTATTTAACAGTTTAAATTAATTATTCGGTTTTGTCCGTCTAATCACAATTATATTTAAACTTTACAAATAAGATAATTAAAATATCATTTTATGTTCCACATCGAATAATCGAGTTACATTTGGAACATTTTTACAACATGTTTCGGTTTCATCGAACCATCTTCAGGTGTAAAATTATATCAACAAACTTAAAACTCAATTACAATTTCTGTTGTGTAGCTTTTTGGTGATGTTCATATCCAGATTATTTTCACATATTGGAGCGAATGTATTGTTTTGAAGTGAAATGCTTTTGATGTTCTACATTGGCCAAAGATGAGGGTGTAGACACGTTGATGTGTCTGGAGGTGTCTAGAAGTATTAACGTATCCGAACAGGCATGGTTCAATACTCAGTTAAGGCACATTCTGTAAATAACACAAATTATCAAGCACCCAACTGTGCAACGTCTTGCAATCTCGTTTTTTCCTCTCCCTATTGGGTGTGCATTTACACCGATGACAAAGCATGTCGGTCACTGAAGCCCTTTCAAAGTACTACCACAAGCACAGCACTGGAGGTAAGAGCAGTTAGAAGCACCATCTATTACGACGAAGAAATGCTATGCGTTGCTTATATTTTGATCTAGCCAGTAGTATTGCGGCCAGTGATAAGAGCCCTCTGTATCTGGCGACCATAATCTTCCAAATTAACCCCTGAAACCTAAAAGGATTGCGTTGATGCTCGTCTTATCAAAGTGTAAACAACTGTTGAACTTTTCAATGTTCATTAACTGAAAACTTCGACTCAAAAGTTAGATCCATCCATCCGTCGTAAATAAACGAGTGTGGGCTGGACCAATATGACTGCCTCTTGTAAACCACCTTAATGAACCTCCGGTATATATTGACTGCATTAACTATCAGCTTCTCAAGAAACTAGGACGTACTGCTTCTGTTATGTTACTCGTGAATGAACATCTCATTTACAGGATTCAGCCGCCTATTTACACCGACATGCAAAATTTTTCTCCTGCAGAAGCGCACAGAAGATATAGTTGCTGTTAAGGCAAGATACGTTGAAACAGTTAAGAACAAAACACTTGAATTACACGTCGGTTATAGGTCGCCGAACTTCATATCGAAAATACAAATATTACTGAGCTCTTTGTAAAACACAAATTGTCACAGGCCTTATTACCTTTAAAAAAATTTCAAATGTTAAATGACTATTTTTAAGGAAACCGCGTATAATCACGTATATTATTTATTATTTATTTAGTGTTCTGTCTGACGACAGGTCCATATGAACAGGATCCTTCCATCCTTTTCTCGGACTGGGACCTGTTCATATACGTTCTTGGCAGATGATCCAGAAGTGGTTTGCCATTGCCTTGTTCTGTGTGTGAATGGAGTAATTGTTGGGATGCCACGGAGAAACCGGGGAAGCCCCCGGAGGAAAACTCCGTGATGCCTAGACCACGGCCTTGCCCAACACGAGTTATAAATCTGAGCACCACCGGGAATTGAACCCGGGACCCCAGGATTCCAAGGCCAGCGTTCTAACCGATAGACCACCGTGGCGGTAATCACGTATAACATATTATTAATTACATATTGCGGACCGACAGCGTTCAAAACCACAGGAGCAATTTTATTTGTTGGGGCGGGGGAGAGAATCCTTCTGTTTCGTATGTGAAAACTGCCTAAACTCTCGAGTGGATTAGGTTTTTAAGGTCCTCACTTTTACTGTGTCCTCAGAATGGACCTCGAGGCTCTAATTTAGTCGGATGAATATGTGACCACAAAAGCGAAATGATACGCACATGGCAATGAAGGCAAACTTTGCACTCATTTCAGGCTTTAGAAAGGGCATTGAAAGAATGTTTTTCTTCAAAACAGCGGGGGGAAATACCACAGCCTGTGGATCTTGTCTCAGTTTGCGCTCGATGGACTGGACTAGCAACGTTTCCTCTGCACGACGCCATGGTATTTTCCAATTCAGATATGTGAGTGTCTACTTTCTGGTTTGGTGAACTCGACGATAACTGGCCCTTTGACCTGTGGGTCAGTCGGAGTCAGACGATGAATGCGATAACATTGACTCTCGGCTTTTGAACCATACCAACTACCATAGTCGTCTTTTGTATGATCTGTTGTTTTGCAGTGGCGTTTTAAACTCACAGCTCAATATTTTGTTTCAATTATTCTAATGCGTGCGGGTTTGTTTGTTTGTTTGTTTGTTTGTTTGTTTGTTTGTTTGTTTGTTTGTTTGTTTGTTTGTTTGTTTGTTTGTTTGTTTGTTTGTTTGTTTGTTTGTTTGTTTGTTTGTTTGTTTGTTTGTTTGTTTGTTTGTTTGTTTGTTTGTTTGTTTGTTTGTTTGTTTGTTTGTTTGTTTGTTTGTTTGTTTGTTTGTTTGTTTGTTTGTTTGTTTGTTTGTTTGTTTGTTTGTTTGTTTGTTTGTTTGTTTGTTTGTTTGTTTGTTTGTTTGTTTGTTTGTTTGTTTGTTTGTTTGTTTGTTTGTTTGTTTGTTTGTTTGTTTGTTTGTTTGTTTGTTTGTTTGTTTGTTTGTTTGTTTGTTTGTTTGTTTGTTTGTTTGTTTGTTTGTTTGTTTGTTTGTTTGTTTGTTTGTTTGTTTGTTTGTTTGTTTGTTTGTTTGTTTGTTTGTTTGTTTGTTTGTTTGTTTGTTTGTTTGTTTGTTTGTTTGTTTGTTTGTTTGTTTGTTTGTTTGTTTGTTTGTTTGTTTGTTTGTTTGTTTGTTTGTTTGTTTGTTTGTTTGTTTGTTTGTTTGTTTGTTTGTTTGTTTGTTTGTTTGTTTGTTTGTTTGTTTGTTTGTTTGTTTGTTTGTTTGTTTGTTTGTTTGTTTGTTTGTTTGTTTGTTTGTTTGTTTGTTTGTTTGTTTGTTTGTTTGTTTGTTTGTTTGTTTGTTTGTTTGTTTGTTTGTTTGTTTGTTTGTTTGTTTGTTTGTTTGTTTGTTTGTTTGTTTGTTTGTTTGTTTGTTTGTTTGTTTGTTTGTTTGTTTGTTTGTTTGTTTGTTTGTTTGTTTGTTTGTTTGTTTGTTTGTTTGTTTGTTTGTTTGTTTGTTTGTTTGTTTGTTTGTTTGTTTGTTTGTTTGTTTGTTTGTTTGTTTGTTTGTTTGTTTGTTTGTTTGTTTGTTTGTTTGTTTGTTTGTTGTTGTAAGTTTATGACACTGAAACGTGGTTATCTTTAATTTAATTTAGATCAATTTTAAACAGGAGTACAGTAGCGAACTACCGCCTTGAATGTTTACTACAAACTGCTTCCTGTGAAACAAGTCACGTTAGTACTTCTAAAAATGTAACAATTCTAGCTGAAACGTGAATTTTGTGAGACGGTTGGTTCTTTTACCAGCGAGATTCCTGATTGGTAGACTAATTTAAATTAAGTCAAAATTTTCTTCCCCTGGTGGCCTGTTTTCTACTCCTGAGGTCATACTAAGTGACTGGGGTTGTGGTGTGAAGCCTTGTCTTGTACGCCAATTTTTGCATGAATTCAATTAATTTCGATCCGACGTCCTCGGGGTAAAATACTGTAATGGTTTATAAAAAGTGCATATTTTCAAGACATTTTGAACTTTCTGAGTGCATATGTTCTCGGATTACCAGCTGAGTGACAAAAGACCAATTCTGCTTCCCATGTCGGAGGTCTAAGGCTGCGGTCACACTGCAAGCGTATTCGCGCGAATAAATTGTCGGGCGTTATCGAGCGAGTTCGGGCGAACTTATAGTGGTAGTACTGCAAGCGACATCGCGCGAACGTTTGTGGCGCGAGCCTTCAGTATGAAAATGGAGTTGAGGAAGAGAACCGTTTGAATACATACCAGTACATATTAAATGCTACTGAGGAAGCAATAAAAAAGCAGAGTAATTTCCGAAACTGTATTTCACCATCAGAACGCTGCTGAATTCTTTGATAGATGAAAATTTCCTAATTGTGTGGGCTACATTGATAGGAAACATATCCGTTTGAAATGTCCAGAAAAATCGGGGACGCAGTTTTATAATTACAAATTGCCACAAAATGCAAATCTTCCTCATGTTTTATTAGGTGATGACGCGTATCCTTTAAAGACTTACCTGATGAAACCATATTCAAAAAGAGATTTATCAAGGGAAGAACAGATTTATAATTACAGACTCTCCAGAGCACGGAGAACAGTAGAATGTGCCTTCGGTATAATTGCAGCCAAATGGAGGTTACTTAATAAGTGTATTGAAACTGAACCAGACAAAGCTGACGTAATCGTTAAGTGCATATGCTTGTTACATAATATTATTATTGAGAAGGAAAGTATTTATGATCCATCTATTACATCGTCAACACCACAAAATGCGAGCATAATAAATATAATCAATCACTATCAAATAATAGGTCAGCACAACAGGCTTGTGACATCAGATATGCATTTAAAAAGTATTTTAACATTAGTGAAGGTATCATTATCCAACAGTTCAGCGTTCCCTAATTATCTGTGCCACACACTATCCACTACTTCAACAAACATAAATGTAGAATTTGTACTGGTGTAGCAAGGAAGAGTTTGTAATAAACTTAAATTGCAATATTTAGTCACTAATTTTTTGCCATAATTTCCTTGAAACCTCTCTGTTGCGATAAGTTTTCATTTTTTGGTCCCACAAAGCCTTCTCATTGAACACAAGATGAATTAATTTTTCAGTATCCATCTATTCGCGCGAATGGAAACAAACATGTTTGAACGACGAGCGATGTCGAGCGATACGCGCGATAACTTCGCTTGCAGTGTGACCGGTTACAGGCCTTGTAACGTGTTTGGTAGTTCGCCCGAACTCGCCCGATAACGCCCGACCGTCAGTTCGCGCGAATACGCTTGCAGTGTGACCGCAGCCTAAGACTGAATTCGACCTCAGACCTGTCGATTGCAGTTCCGTGATGTGTTAGTATATGATATGTACACGATATGGATAAAGTTCTGACATTGTTATAGCTTATGTACACTTCCGTAGGGCAATCCACTATCTAATAAAGTTTAAGTTCGACGGATATTGTTCAAATAATCGTCGCTTAGCACCGAAAATCGGCCAAAACGGTTTCTGTCATGTACGGTTCCAGCATCATTGAAACGGTTAAACAGACGAGATATTGTCGATTTGGCACAGAGGAATTGAGAATTGTATCCCCCAAATCCATTACGACAAGTTAAGTAAAAAAGAGACACCAGGCAGTGATAGACAATGAACATTATTTGCTCTTGTGAAGAATAAATCTTGAGATTGTTTGAAGACAACTGACAGAGTGGCTCGAGCAGGTTATAAAACATGCTGTGACCTGCGTGGGTTCTTGTACAGTCACAGCAATACTGTTATAAACCCAACGAACTGTACTGAATTGAAACCACTAACAAATATTTAGTATGGGTTGCATGAATTTTCGATCATTCTATATATTGCGTGATTAAACTATTGATGAGATTCACAAGACGTATAAGGGATAATCTAATACAGATGTTTAGTAGACCGAAGCATAGGTGGGAGAACAGAATTAATTGAATATCAGAGAAATAAACATGGAAAATGTTATTCGTACCAGAATAGTTTCCACACGCATTCTTTTGCAAATTTTTATTTCTAAATTTGCATAGCCCTTGGAAATTGATTTGTGGTAATAGTCAACAGTTGTATGTAGGCCTTCAAAGTAACCTACTTTACTCCATATTTACCAAACTTAACCTTACCCTTACAACACAACCTAACCCAACTTATGCTAGCATAGCATAACATACTCCAACTTAATTTAAGCTAGTGTAATTCAACCCAGCCTAACCCAATCCAATCTAATACATCTAACCTTACCCAACTACCTAATCTAGCCAAATCTCGCCTGACCTGGTACAGCCTGTCCTAAGCGAACGGAAACTAAACTTTCGTTTCCGTCGATGTAAACATAGCAAGAAAAGCCAACCAGTGCACGAAAGAAAAAACGTAACAGATGAATCACGAGCACAGACGGCCTAACGGACACATAAATATGACGAGCTAAATATGCGTTCATTCCATGCACTTCGTACAGACAGGCAGACACGACCAGCCCACAATTGGATCTCGCTGCTACGGATGCACAACAATCGATATGAAATAATAAAGTAAAAAAACGATATTATGTGGAAAACGATTTTAATTTCATGTACAAACAGCTGCTGAAATTATCCGTACGATGTTTTAAAATGACACCGGTAGGGACTGCAGGTTAGAAGTTTGTTGGAAGAATCTCTGAAGTTTAATGCAAGGGGGCATACGGAAAGTCGGTTATCCTAAAGTCAATAAAAGTGCATTAATACTTTAGTATGTCAGATGTGAATAACCCGAACCTTCTGACGTAGTGCAATTCAACACTCGACCGTGACACACTTTAAGTTAAATCTTGATCTTGTGCTTAAAAGTGCAGCTATTCCATATATGTGCTGGAATCACTTTACACAGATATCCCAAAATTATGTAAACACATTCAATTAATAAATTAAAAATATTTTAATAAACTAAACCAACATATGTCAGTATTGGCGCTAACTGAATTAGCAAATTCAGCGTAGGTGTTGAAAATTACCATTTGCTTCGCGGTAAGAAAATGACTAACAATCGGCCACCATTATGTGTATACATGAAGATTTCTGTCTTCTGGGTTGTTGCGCTGTGTAGTCTGGTCGATGTTTACCAACGTTTCAGAGGTCATACTGCCTCCGTCATCAGGGCGATTCTTTCTAAGTTATCTACGCTATGAAGATTTCAGTCTTCTGGGTTGTTGCGCTGTGTAGTCTGGTCGATGTTTACCAACGTTTCAGAGGTCATACTGCCTCCATCATCAGGGCGATGAAAAAAAAAATGCCTCCATCATCAGGGCGATGAGTATGAAGATTTCTGTCTTCTGGGTTGTTGCGCTGTGTAGTCTGGTCGATGTTTACCAACGTTTCAGAGGTCATATTGCCTCCGTCATCAGGGCGATGAGTATGAAGATTTCTGTCTTCTGGGTTTTTGCGATGTGTAGTCTGGTCGATGTTTACCAACGTTTCAGAGGTCATACTGCCTCCGTCATCAGGGCGGTGAGTATGAAGATTTCTGTCTTCAGGGTTGTTGAGTTGTGTAGTCTGGTCGATGTTTACCAACGTTTCAGAGGTCATACTGCTTCCGTCATCAGAGTTATTCATCCTCTGAAACGTTGGTTAACATCGACCAGACTACACAACTCAACAACCCTGAAGACAGAAATCTTCATACTCACCGCTGTTAAAACCTCAAATCTTGACAATATGGAAGCACGTTATCCTTTTAAACATTCAAATCCCAGTGACTGAGCAGATTAATGAACAGGAAGCAATTTCCCTATTGGCTGGAACCCACATATAATTTAACTTACGTAATATAATATTAATGATATCATCGGGACACACTGATCCCTGAATACCATCCGATTAATGAAGCTCATCCACTGGGGGTCCACTGACTGAGGGACACTAGTGTATGCGTAGAACATGTTCCGTGTCAGTCTGTCCACTTGAGAGAACGTCTACAATTAATAACTTGCACCCTGGAATTTATTACAAGCTTTTCTGGCCTTCGAAAATGAAATGATCGTTTTTCTTGCAACGCCTGGCACGGCGTGGGAAGATCCGGTCCTCTGGGTCAGGCCGATTAGTTATGAACGTAACGGTCCTCTTCTACGTCCAAGATACCTTAGCGGTAAAAACTTGCCAACTAACCCGTTGAAGGAACTCAAAGATACAAAATCCGCTAATACCAAAAGCAACTTTTAGACTGTTATTTTTATTCGTTTCCATCCTTATGAAACCTTTGCCCTGAGTTCATTCTAAACGTATCTTACACGTAATCGGGATGTATTCAGTTCTATTTTCATTATATTTTGAAATTTAATTTCATATATGATACGGATTTTTAAACCCAATTCTACAAACAAAACATCATGGATTTATAGGCACTTAGCAGTGGTATTAGTTATGTAATGTCGAAGGACATAATAACAGATATCTAAATACAATGTCCGTGACATATTTTAACAATATTAACAGTCCGGAATAACTACAAAAATAAGAATGGAGCAATTTTTAAAATGTACAGATACAAAATTATGTGATGATAAAATTGAATATAAAATACGTGCCATCATTAAGAATTAGAGGAAAAAACTTCATGCATAAAATGACATCAGACACGTAAACAACATAAAGTATGGTGTACTCTGAGAACAAGTCAATAAAACATCTAAACAAGGTCAGGAAAAATACTGGGATAATAAAGATAATGTATTTAAAAAAACACAACACTTTATTTGTTAATATTAATGAAACGAATGTCACATAATCTAAAAATAAGTATGTTTTCATAGAGCCTATCAATTACGATGAGATTAATAAAATAATAAGCTTCAAAACCGTTTGTCTTTAGGAAAGCTGTAATAAACAACAGACTAAATACAGGACTTTTCAAACATGCGTAAGAAATTGTAAAGCCAAGGCTTGTCAAACTACATAGCAAATAGCAGACGAGTCTAAATCAGTCGTAACCATTCTGTGTTTTAAAAATGGTATCAGAAATTGTTTTTTTAACAACCGCTGAGAGACAAGTTTACGGAATTAGGATTATAAAATATATGCAAAGTAATAACTAGACGAAGATTTCTGTCTTCAGGGTTGTTGCGTGATGAATTCATCGCCTTGATGACGGAGGCAGTATGACCTCTGAAACGTTGGTAAACATCGACCAGACTACACAGCGCAACAACCCAGAAGACGGAAATCTTCATACTCATCTCCCTGATGACGGAGGCAGTATGACCTCTTAAACGTTGGTTAACATCGACCAGACTACACAGCGCAACAACCCAGAAGACAGAAATCTTCATCGCCCCAATGACGGAGGTAGTATGACCTCTGAAACGTTGGTAAACATCGACCAGACTACACAGCGCAACAACCCAGAAGACGGAAATCTTCATACTCATCGCCCTGATGATGGAGGCAGTATGACCTCTGAAACGTTGGTAAACATCGACCAGACTACACAGCGCAACAACCCAGAAGACGGAAATCTTCATACTCACCGCTGTGAAAACCCCAAGTCTTAAAACATTCGCATTATTAACGGACTATTTAGTGAGCAGTGCACCATCCACATAATAGATTAAACGTTAAACAACAAAGTTATTTATATGTTGTTGACAATCAGAGTCCTAAGAAATAGTTTATGATCAACGGTTTCAACCATTTTCGTTTTGGAAATTGATATTCATAAACTCCTGAAAATAAACAGTTGACTAGTAAACAACCAAGTTCATAATTACAGCTTTTTAAAATAGGTTTATTTTTCGTTTATGCTCGTTGAAACTAATTACTTAAGATATACGACGCTATTAATTCTCACAAAAATGTAAACAGAGGTCAGGCCAATTAAGGTCGGGCATTACAGACTCTTGAAAAGAATTAGAAATACACTACTGCAAGAGGAACAACTTGGTTTAGAACAGATACCATAATCTTCTCTGGCGCCACCAATGCAAAATATTTAATAATATAATAATTCGCGCAGCACGTACTGAATAACATTAAAATAGAATAAATTCAACAGTACTTTACTCAGCGAGGAGAATGGGCCTGCATATTTTAGACTAAGTGATTAATCCTATTGTGGATTATTGATGCAGAATCTCGTAACATATTTTCAAGTTAAAAGGCGGTCACGGTCTTTTAATTGCTGAAAAAGTTTCTCAATGGCCAGTTTTGAGAGATCCACATATTCGTTTAGGATATGAATCCAAAAAAATCAGCAAAACGCTTCAAACTGAATTTTTAACGAAAGTATCGCAAGCAAGTTCTATTCGGGATTTTCGTGATTCCATAAAAGTTGACATATCTTCTCACCGTCTTTAACTGCAAATGGATTTCGTATCCATTCGAGTTGAGAAAGACTAAACTTTCTCTCAGATTTAGTGAGGTGGGTCTGAACTCGAGGTTTTAATTTTTTTTAAATTCATAATAATTTTCTTTCAAAATTTTTTATCCAAATTCACAAATAGTTCCGTGCTATCACAAGGGTTTTCCGAAAGTATAATGTTTTTGTAAATTTCGAGGTTTGTCACAACGGTGAAAAATATCTGCATCCGAACCATGAAGAGAGGTGTTTCGTCCGTTAAACTCACAAACAAATACGATAAATAGGATAGAAGAGCAAGCCACTTCTTTTCCAAACAGTGGTGATAAATCTGATAATCAGATACCTGTAGAAACACGCGTACTTCTCTTTTGAAGTCAACTAGTTTTAGAATCTAGTTAAGAACCTCTCAGTAACCTCCTTATCTTCGAATGTAAAAAAAGGTGATTTGCGATCTGACGCATTTTCTGGCACAATACTACAAAAAGACGAACGTTCAGAGGGAAATGTGTCAAGAAGATGTTGCTCAGGGCTACATGATACTATATAGCGTCTCTGTAATAACGCAATATATAAAGTTCAAGTAAGAAACAAATAGCCTTACTTAAGGTAAGAAATCTTGATTCTGTCATCCCAAAACTGCTACTTCATCCGCACAGTTGTTGTCACAATGTGATTAATTACTATCTTCTGAAGTGATATGCCTTGATAATATCAGCCTTGAACACGTAACGTTTTGCAATCTTCGTCACAACAAAATTTTCATGAACTTTTTTTTCCAAATCAGTCTATAAGGGTTTGAGATAAACCTAATATTGTAGAACCGTCGATTTAAAGTGCAAATATTGGAGTACACTTAATCCCAGATATCAGTGGCTCAATTTGTCGCTGTATTATTAAGGAGAAAAGGGAGTTCTTATGTGTTTGACCACACATTGTAATGGCTGCCGTTAGCAGAAATATCTCTCCAGTGCTATGAAGTATTTTTAGCACTTAAATGATGTTTTTATTAAGTTAACTCTTTCTTCAGTTCTAGCAATTTGTGTTCAAAGATTTTTTGTATTGAGATATCGTTTGCGAGATCTTCACATTGTGATCTTTTTCCTCCGTTAAAGAGTTAAGAAGCAAAACTGAATGTCAGGGGACCTGGCACGTTCTCAAACTCCTTTTATTTTTATAGCAGGACAGTGCATCAAATCCTATAATATGAAATTAGTCTGTGAAACAAACCTTCTGTGTGTTAAGGGAGAGAGCATTCTTCACAACAGTTGATCAGAGTCTGTCTCCTTTGTTAATATTAATTTTGGTCGCTGCGTCCTTCAGTCTGAACAGTCGTTAGGTTCAGGGCAGTGAGCTTGAACCTAACACTTATGAAAAATTGTTGCTGTGTCATGTGGAAGCTGAGACCTCAAGGTTCAAAGTTCCCACCGGGCACAAAATTAGGGCGCTATTATCGTAATCGGAGGGAACGAGGAAAGTCAGATAAACAAAGGACAGCCTGCATCTGAGACCTCCTTTCGAAAGTTTAAAATGGAATGGAGAAAAATTATTTATAACCCTGCAATTCACCCGCTCTTCAAACACTATCCTTCACAAGGGAGTCCAGAACGCTGGCCTTGTAATCCTGGGGTCCCGGGTTCAATTCCCGGTGGTGCTCAGATTTATAACTCGTGTTGGGCAAGGCCATGGTCTAGGCATCACGGAGTTTTCCTCCGGGGGCTTCCCCGGTTTCTCCGTGGCATCCCAACAATTACTCCATTCACACACA
>NW_019060263.1:316366-326565 GCF_000696155.1 Zootermopsis nevadensis
TGGTCTAGGCATCACGGAGTTTTCCTCCGGGGGCTTCCCCGGTTTCTCCGTGGCATCCCAACAATTACTCCACTCACACACAGAAGAAGGCAATGGCAAACCACTTCTGATCATCTCTGCCAAGAATGTATATATGTATGAGCAGGTCCCTGACAACCTGAAGAGGTTGGAAGGATCCTGTTCATAATATATGGACCTGTCGTCAGACAGAACACTACAAATAAAAAAAAACATTAACTACTGTATCAGAAACATTAATAACGACAACATCCTTTATACTTACTTAACGAGTTTTCAGTAGCTAACACTAACAACGAATAGGAAAGGATGTGGAAGAAAGAGGTAGGGACTGTGTAAAACCAAGAAAAACCTAAGTCAGGATAGTCGGTTTCCGGGCCGAGATTTGAACCTGGGACCTCCAAAAACGAATCAATAGTGCTAACCACTCGACCACGACGCTTGGTCAAAACCATATTGAAACAATTCCATCAAGCACGTAGTGAATCTGTCAATGAATGTGATCCACCTAACACAACGAAGACATAAATCCTTCTTGTGCTTAGAGCACACTGATTTATGACATTTCAGAAGTTCGATTTTACTCTTCTATCCCTCGGGAAGCCTGAGGGGAAGAGACCTCCGGGGAGACCTAGACGTAGATGGGAGGATAATGTCAGGCGGGATCTATGGGAGATAGGAATTGAAGGAGACTGGATTTTGTTGGTCCAGGACAGGGTCCGGTGGAGGGCTTTGGTTACTTCGGTGATGAACCTTCGGGTTCGGCAAGCCATCTAGTTAGTTAGTTATCCCTTTCCCAAAAGGTTTCGCTCTGATTAAATGTATAATAACACACCAATTGTCAAAGCCAGTTTTCACTGAAATAAAGAGATGGATGTTTTTTTTTCAAGTTTCTTCATTAACTCACTAACTTTTTGTCGACGTGCATGGTAGACAGCAGCACGACACTTTCCCCTTCTTGGAAATAAAAGACACAATAGTCGTCCTTGAACACAAACTGCGATGAAAGTGCTTTTTTATGACAATACCTTGAATAACTATTCTCCTTTGCAGCCTGGAATACTAATAGCGCTATTTTTTGCAGCAAAATGCCCGCGACGAACAGATTTTCCGACGTTCCCGAAGCCGTCTCACTCGTTCCGCCACGGACATGGCGGTACTGATCGACGGCTGATTAGACGCCCTTTCCGATGAGATGCGTTGCTTGTAATTCCTCTGGGCTTTTCGGTGAGTATGGGCCGACATCAGAAATTTTAAATTTTTCACGACTTATTTTTGATTTGTCACCAACAAATATTTTACAAAAGCTCACTTTTTGTGGCTTAAATCGACAGATCTAGACGAGATCTTTCGTTTGGCATCAAAATCAGCGCGCTAGCACATCGGAGTCGCGAGATATACTGCCCGGAAATTTTCGCCCATGCCCAAAATAGCCGCCAGTCGCCGCGGGCCCCCACCCGCGCCTCGCGCATGCGCGGCGCCAACTCAAGGTCATGCTCGCATCGTAGTCGTATACCCGATCGAACGAGACCACATTTATTTCAATCGTGTTATAGTGTCGGAATGGATCACCCTGCAAACGTTACATCGCCGTTTCCGTCCTGGTTCCCCATATGTCGGTCTGATTTTAAAGACGTTTTCACGTCAAAAAATACACAAGACGACAACTGTCTTCTGGGATTGTTGCGACATATAGTCCAGCATCTGGCCGATTACAGATTTTGCAAACATTTCTGAAACACTGTTAAAACTTCTACCAGACTACACGACTTACCAACCCACGAAACAGTAATATTCGTATCCGCCACTGTCAGAACCTGATATCTCACCAATACGACACAAGTTAACGTGGTAACAGCATACATGAGATTGTGACCACGGGGTTACACGCTTGCAAACGCTGGATAAAACAAACCAGGCTGATTTTTTTCAAAATCATATGCGATGGAGAGCAGTTAACTGTATATAGGAGTATAGTAGTTATGTTAACATTCATATTTTCATGCGAAAATGTGTCATAAACTTCAACTGATTACTTTTATCTCCGAGACGCTTATCAGTGAATGTTGATTAAACAATGGCGGTTGACAAACAATGACGTTCTAAATGCGGCGAGACTGGGAACTTAACTTACGAGTTTATCACCGTTGATAGTGCATTGTAAATATATTAGATCCAAAGTTCTGCACCACGTGCCTCAGTTCAAACATAAGATTAAAGGACTAAAACACTTACCGAACACAATTTGCTCCTATAGTGGACCCGGTGGACGAGCCGTTAGAATTGGAACTCAGCACCATGGAGACAGCAGCCCTGGCCGACCAACAGTGTTCCGGGTTGAAGTCTGAAAAGAGAACCGGACATTACAAACGGACCGTTCCCACGAAAATCAAGTCATTGGCCTATGGCCGCGGTCATTCAAAATCTCGTTGCGGTCGACTGTTTAAACTTTTAAAACCTGATGGTAACTATATGTACCACATTATCTGATTATCATTAATTCTACATTTTTCCCCACAGAATGTATTTATAGGTTTCGTGAAATTCTGAGAGTCAACAACAGTGACACATTCTAAAAAGCATTAACCATCTGTTCTTTGTAACAGAGACGTATTTGATTTTCTTTGAGGTAGGGACTGAATTTTTAAGTATTATCATGCGTTCTTTGCGTGATGTGCATGAATTGAATGCATAAGGGATGGTCCTGTCTGTCCGTCCGTCTATCGGCATGACTCAACTCCAGAAACGCTGGAAGGATTGGATGAAACTTGGTACGGAAGTAGCCACTGGGGTTACCTTAAGATTGTACTTCACAATTTGCTACTATAAGTAACACTAACAAACTTGTAAGGTCGGATCGACACTAACGCCACTTTAATAGTGCCATACAGTGATAGATTTTTGGAAAATACAAAACTTTAGAAAAAGAATTCTAGATAACAACATGGCGGCTACGTGAAAAAGAATTTCACCAGGATTCAATTATGCAACCCACTGCGCCTTGTGACGTACTATTACGGAACACAAAGATACGAAGACACGTGGTTTATATAATTTAAAACTAAGTTTGTTCAAGTAAGATAAATAACGTAATCTTTTATCAACTATTCAACAATTGCAAAGAAGATAGATACGTATTCCAGTACGAAGAACGTCTTTGCAGTCTTGTTTAATGGTCTTTGGCCTAAGATGGAAAGACAACGGGGACCTTACTGGGAGTGCTCACATCCCAAAGCAATTTCTTTACTTTTCTCTACCGTAATGTCTCTCGACTTTCTCTTTCCAGCTCTCTTATTTTTCGGTTTCTAAAGGTTAATTAACGACGTCATATCAACTGCAGCACACTGTTAGATGAGAGGAGTACATAAGAGGTGCGATCGGAAAGTTTACAGACTGTCAATAGAGGGCGAACCGGATGTAGTACGAGCTTCTGCCGCTAGGGGGTGCGGCCTACATTCATAGTGAATCAGTGTGCCAGCCGGCATCATCGAATTAGCATTTGTTTCTTAGTTACGGGCGTTTCGGTAGTGCATTACACCGACCCTCCTGCGATTTCGGAATGGCGTGTGCATAAAATTTTGCCAAAACGGCTACGGAAACCTATGAAATGCTAAAGCAAGCATTTGGGGAGTCCGCAATGGGTCGTGCACAAGAAACAGAGAGAATGCAGGAAGGGCAGTGGCCCATTTCAAGGCGAGCAAAATCACGAAAAATACAATAGACTAAATCCGTTATAAGTTTCAAACTTTGGACATCCAAAATACGAAGTAGGAATGCTAACCATTCGTTACTGGGTTTTGTTAACTGCTTACTCAGCCTCGTACGCATTTTTATGTCGATGGTCGTTTCAAAATTATCGTCATGAGATCAGCTACTTAAATGAACAAGAGTGGAGATAGAACATGTTCTGCTTATCTAACTGACCATCATACTCATTTATTTCAGACAAAATTTTACAGTTAGAATGTAAGGATCCTTTCAAAACTGATAAAAGTGTGCTTTGCTTTAAAGCAATTTTATTCTTAGATAAGGAAACGTAACATATGTTTTAACTACATATCTAATGTTTGCATTTTATATATTTGTATTATATTTTATAATTTAAACATCAAGAGATAAACCTCACACAGTACAATTATAAAACCTTAGGTGTCACCTAAATATGGTCTAGATTAGTTCTAAACACAACAATAATTTTGTGAAGAAAACAGCAAGACATTAGAATAAGCTGTGTAGACAATTTTTAATTGCATAATCAAGTATTTAGATATATTTTAAAAGAATAACAAGTTTAAAATCAAATTTGCATATCTAAATGAGGTTAATATTTTGTGACGCACTGTAAAATTTATATCATGATCCTGTTTTGTGAAAATTCATAAAGGACTTGCTTATAAGCTATACTCAGTAAGCACGCAAGCATGGCAACTGTTGAGTAACTAATAATATTCTTAATATCAATAAATTCCTCTCTGTATGGAATAATAAACCTAATGGTTAATCATTTCCTTGGACACCTGCCAAAACTATTAACTTCAATGTCATTGGCGTAATCGATGAATTTTCTCGGACTAGGACCTGTTCATATACGTTCTTGGCAGATGATCCAGAAGTGGTTTGCCATTGCCTTCTTCTGTGTGTGAATGGAGTAATTGTTGGGATGCCACGGAGAAACCGGGGAAGCCCCCGGAGGAAAACTCCGTGTTTCCTAGACCACGGCCTGTGGTAGATGAATGTAATGTAAAGTAATGTATTTTAATGTAATGTAATTAAATGTAATGTAACGTTTCCTAGGTAGCAATAATGCCGAGTAAACAGACGACGTTTCCTAGGTAACATTATAATGAAGTTACACTTTTTCGTTCCACTTTTTCACGAATGACACTGACCCTAAAATATAGACGTATTTACGTCAAAAAACCTTACAACATTATAAGAGAAGTGCTCTCTTGTTAGATCTAGGCATAGAAGTAAGAATGTTATTATAAAAACGGTATGAAACATCGGGATCTATAACAGCAACTGTCAGATTCTCACGGTAGACGCTGCTTCGTCCTAAGTAAGTTAATTTCGTGACATTCTTGGTTTGCATAACACAACCACATTCAGATATAACCGGAAGAAACATTTTTTATTTTGTATTATTTTTATGTGAGAAAAATGGAAGGAATTTTTCGAAAAATCTATAGGCAATTTCGTATTAAGGTAAGTACTTAATTCGGAAAAAGTGGTAAGGCGCTTTCGTAAATTAAGAAATCTATAATTTTATAGGTTAAAACTAAATTATAATTCGTAGAGCTAGTTTCTGAAAACATTGTTTTGAACTAACTTAAAGTAAACATCGGGCAGCTATTCCCAAATTTCTATAAAAGTTGGAATTTTTCCTACTAGACCCCTTTGGTTGGTTGGTTGGTTGGTTGGCCCAATATATGTACAGGCAACTCTCGGTTTACGAACATTTGCTATAACAAACGTCACAATTCATTCAAAATTTCTTAAAGTCGCCAATAGATAGTTCCTTATAAAACGAAATGTCAAACGAATAGTGAACATAATTGTAAGATTTAAATAAATAAACTTTTAAAAAAATATTTATTATAATAATTATCAGAAAATTATTATACTGAACTGTTCTTGGTTAATAAAACTAATCTATCCAGTAAGAAAACCTTGGTTTACATGCCACGCCTCGTACAATGTTTTCTCGTGGGAAAGAAATCGGAAATTCCCCCTATTATAATATAATATGATAATCACTTGCTTGCGATGTTTAGTACGTGGTTTTATTGCTTTAATATGGCTGCTAACATAAACAACACATATCTTAAACGCTCAGGAATGCAAGATACACGTAACGAACAACGTCTTGGAACGAAACTCGTTCGTAAACCAAGAGTTGCCTGTATTATACGGTTGAAGACAATCAGAAGTTAGTTATCACTATGGCCGACGGTAATGCTAGTGTTTCAATCCAGGGAATATTTGACTCTTGGCAATTTTGTTGCTGTGAGTCAGAAAAAGGTTTACGTCTATTCAGTAACTGCATCTTTTATATACTTCTTTCTTAATAATTCTGTGAAATGGCTTGCATACGTGCGAGGCGTAACTGCGATCCATAGAGGTGTTTGCTGCCTGCATCCTCATCGCACTGACAAGAAAGCACCTCTGAAACGTTGGTAAACTCTTGCCATACTACAAGGCCACATTTTAATGGAGAAAAACAGGTTTATGGTGCTGTGAACACGGTACTGAGATTATTTGAACCTGAAGGGATAAAATGGCAGGAGGAAACAGAATACTGCACATTGAGGACATTTATACAGAATGGAAAGTGAAATGATAATTCATAATATGGTGGATGGCCACATCCATGACGAGCAGGATATCGATGGCCACAAAGAGCCCTGACAGAAACCCCTTCGACTTCTACCCTGAAAGAAAATTGTAACTCCCCCGAAAAAAACAGCCTCAATAATGCAAATGACGACTTCGAGTATTCAAATGTGTGCTGAAGTTACTGAAGAAGTGTGCCGCCCGTGTTTCGAAGTAAAAACGACAGAAGGCTGGTCATACTGAGCATGAATCCATGAAGGGTAAATCTTCTGTTCTCTTTATTCATACGAGTATATATAACAAGCTTTTATTTAAATTTTCAATCGGGTATCATCTAGTGCGCCACATTGTAATTTGTATTCTCTCATATATACACATATGAGATGGGCGGGGCATGTAGCGCGCATGGATGGGGCAAGAGGTGTGCACCGGGTATTGGTTGGGAAGCCTGAGGGGAAGAGACCGCTGGGGAGACCTAGACGGAGATGGGAGGATAATCTCAGGCGGGATCTACAGGAGATAGGAGTTGAAGGAAACTGGATTTTGTTGGCCCAGGACAGGGTCCGGTGGAGGGCTTTGGTTAATTCGGTGATGAACCTTTGGGTTCGGTAAGCCATCTAGTTAGTTATATACACATACATAAAAAATGTTACAGTAGTATTTGCTACTTATTACCCCTTAAATCCCCGGTCCTTGCTAGGATTTTCGGAAGTTCAAACTGCTAACCGCAAAGAAAATAGTATCCAGTGGTTCTACTGCTTTGCACATCTTAATCAACACCGCCAGTCTATGATATTTCGTCTTGCTACAGGGGATTTCAGACTGAACCTACGTCACACTAAACCAGTTTCTTCGAGCTGGGACAAATATGTTCATGAAAGACTCGGGTTACAACACGATTCATTTGACGCGAAAGCTTCGCTATATACATCTCGGGAAAATACATGTTGCCTTACGAAAAATTTCGCCCCTGGCATGAGTTACGTTCTTATCAAAGCTGTCGACATCAGTTTTTCGTCTTTTGCTACATTATCGTTTTTAGTGGTTACCTTAACGTATCTTCTGGCAGAAAGTGAGGAGGAGTTTACCTTCTTCGCATCCTTGTACGATGCTACTAACATTTTCTTCTTTGTCGTACATAGAATGCTTTGTTATCCTTGAAGGTCATGCAACTTCAGATTATCCTATTTCGGTCACTGAAGAAACTGGAACAAACTATTTTCGTAACCACCAACACAAATGGAAGCTGAATAGTTTGGGAGCAATTTCACAGAGACTGAACATAAGTAAAAGTCAGCGAATACTGAACCATGCAGTAAGATAGGGAATGTTATGAGAAAGTTGGTAGCACCGGCCAGCGCCTGCGTGTTCCGTTCTCACACGCTATCGATCCACGCAGCAACCCCAGACCCTACACGCAGCACGACAGTTGCTGAATAAATAAACAAGATGTCATCCTCTGATACTTACTGTATATACAAAAATTCTCCCCCTCCCCCGCCATCCCAAAAAAGATGGCGTGCATAGTAAACAAGAAACAGTACTACCACAACTGCTGTTATTCCATTTACTGCTGTTTAAAAACGGAACCCATTAATAAATCTCAACATTTCTGAATGCTATCCACACGTTGATAGATTAATTTTACCAGCACAGAAGCAATTTTGATTTCTCAGAACAGAATTTCTAGCAATTAATTAACCAAAATGAATAATCCACTTCCATGTGAAAGCAAAGGAATTACTATCACTTCCAGTTTAGTCCGTTTTAATGTTTTTTATGTTCTTTCGTCATAGTTACTGCAACTTTTTTAACTAACGAAAATATCTCGCAGCTAATGATGAAAGTGGGAATTGATGTTTCCTAATATATGACTCCATAAATTAAATTAAAGTATTATGTTTAACTGTTTAACACATTCTGTTGCATTCATTACTCACTCTTATCTTCACAGCAAGTTCAAAGAACATAATAGAAACTGCGTACTACAAAGCCGTTTTCGACACGATGTAAAATCAAGTAAATGGAAATAAATTCCTAAAATATATGAACGTTCAAATCCAGTTTTATTACGTCTATCGTTTCGCTTCGTCGTCGGGACGGACAGAAAATATGGCGAAATGAGAAACACCCTCTTGGCTTCAGCGGAAGAGACAGACGCCGTGGATAAGAGTGACTGAATAAAAAAGGAATCACACTGGTAATCCAGTATAATCTGCGCAAGAACTTTTTTTTTAAAAAAAAATTGTAAGCACATTTCCATTAATTACTTAGCTTTAAGATTTAAGGCTGTAATCGACAGACTTCGACCGTCGATGCCTATCGGACTTACTAGTAACTTTTACAAGCTTACGAAAGTCTGAGCATATAGTACAATATTTGTCAGATATTGTTCTTATAACAACAAAAATGTAATTTTATGAGTGAATAATTAGATTCAGAGCATCAGAATATCAGTATAGAAACTCAGCATTCTAAACAACGTAAGAGGAATAGCTTGATTTAAATAATTCAAGTTCCATTAACCAAAAACAATCATTAATCAATAACAATAGCTGAAGATGAAAATACAGAACGTCGTGCGTGGTCCAGTGGTTGGCGCTCAACAGGTCCCGGGCTGTAATCGTAATACGGAAAGCGGTTATCCTCACTGAAGTACTTCCAGCCAGGTTCTGTAATACGACGTTAAAATTGGCAACGACCGCTTCATTCCACTTTAATCATCCTGCCATTTGAAGCCACATTAGATAACTAACTCACTCCCTAGTATCAGAACCCACAGGTTCAACACCGACAACACCAAAGCCCACCACCGGCCACGATCCAGAGCCAATTGCATCCATTTGCCATCCTCACAGCCCACCTCCCTAAGATCCATCTTGATTTTATCCTTCCCATCTCCTTCTTGGTCTGCCCAGTGGTCGTTTTCCAGAAGGATTCCCTACCAAAATCCTGCATGCACCTCTAGCCTCCCCCCCCCATGCATTCTACATGTCCAGTCCATCTGAGTCTCCTAGATTTCACTATCCTCACTATGCTAGGTGACCGGTACAATTCACGTAATTCCTGGTTCACGCTACATAAGATATTAAATTATAGATAGTTACATAACCGAAAAGCATTAAATCGATCAAGGAAGTAAAGAGGAAATGAAGGAACGGGATTTCGTGCGTGACGTAAACGTTACGACAGCGAAATATGACGTAACAAATTAGGCCGCAGGTAGTTAGATGGAAGATGCGTGCAGTGAACCTCAAGAGATCGACTTCTGACTTTGAAACAACTGCGCGACTTAACACGCACGAAAAAGTGGATTTGCAAACTGCAAATATTTGTTCTCTTAATACGTTTGTTCCTTGTAAAGAAATAGCACACGCTGAACGACATAATTATCATTTACGGACGAAATATTTAATGTCAATATGGGAGTTAGACAAGGAGATGCTCTCTCAACAATGCTCTTTAACCTGACGCTGGAAGCATCTATTCGGAAACTTGAGATCTCAGGACACATGGGCACAAAATCAATACAAGAGAGTGCATATGCAGAAGATATAGCTATTATTAGCGGGAATAAAGCTGCACTGGAAGAAACAGTATTAAAATTGATAGAAGAAACACAATTAAGAGGACAAAAATAAATGAATTGAAAACAAAATATATGAAAGTTACAAGAGCAGCAAGAAATGTCACAAATAAATTGAGAATAGGACATTATAATTTTGAATAAGTGCAGAATTTTAATTATCTGGGTTCACAGATTAATATTATAAACCCGGTAACACATTAAAGCACATATTGTGAATGGTAATAGATGTTATTATGCCTATCAGAATTTAATGAAGTCT
>NW_019060263.1:337316-347493 GCF_000696155.1 Zootermopsis nevadensis
AGTAAACAGATGATGTTTCCTAGGTAACATAACAATGCACACAAGCTGACCATTGTTGTCAGTCCATATTTACACATTATTGATATGGATCTTACACATTATCCTAGGTAACAACAATGCCGAGTAAACACGACGTTCCTTAGGTAACCATTGTTGTCGATTTGTTGATACGGATCTTACACATTTTCGTTACACATTTTCCTTTCACTTTTTTGCCGAATGACCCATCCGTATAGACGAATTTACGTCAAAAGGCTTTGGACACACATACCGAAAAATAAACCTTTCGTTGAAATAACTGCATCAGACCACCTAAGCTACTTCTTTACAACTTGTGACATGTATTTGTTTGTCCTTTGACCTAAGGTAGGAAGAATGTAAATAACATGATTAGCACCTTCCCGCCTGGTTCGTGCGGGAAACTCTCTCCTCCAAGTCTGTATGTCTTTGAGTTTCAGTATCGCTCGAATGTCCTAGCAAAGGTCAGATTACCATCATCACGTCATACATCTTCAAACAGTTGTCAGAGACATTTAAGGGAACAAATTTATTAGTTAAAAAAGGACGATCAGCATCTTACATTTCAACACCAGAACTCTGAACCTTTATCACATCTTTAGGACGTTTGAGGAGATTAATGGAACATATAATACACGTGGGAAGGCGAGAAATGCAATCGATATCTCAGTGATAGAAACCACGGCGTAAGCCTTTATGACACCATTAAACAGCTCTACATAAATCGGTGATAAGAGTGCAGACTGCATACAGGCTCAGGGTAAGGTAACGAGGTAGTTTCTTGTCAATCTTAGGAATTGCTAGTCGGATACCTAACAATACCACTAAATAAATAATCACCTACCTGCAAAAAGAAAGCCACTTACATTTAATTTAAAAAAGAACACATTTCTGACTTTTATTTGTAGTGTTCTGTCTGACGACAGGTCCATATGAACAGGATCCTTCCATCCTTTTCTCGGACTGGGACCTGTTCATATACGTTCTTGGCAGATGTTCCAGAAGTGGTTTGCCATTGCCTTCTTCTGTGTGTGAATGGAGTAATTGTTGGGATGCCACGGAGAAACCGGGGAAGCCCCCGGAGGAAAACTCCGTGTTGCCTAGACCACGGCCTTGCCCAACACAAGTTATAAATTCGGGCACCGCCGGGAATCGAACCCGAGACCCCAGGATTACAAGGCCAGCGTTCTAACCGCTAGACCACCGTGGCTACTACAGTTCTGACTAGCCTCTATTATTAGGACGACCAAATCAAGGAGTCTGATGAGGAACGCATTGCGAAGTTCTGGGCAGAAATTCGTAAGAGAAGAGAGAGTTGTCGTTAACAAGTACAATACATTCCGGTTAATCTGGGCAGCCGTTTATTTGGGAGAAATCGAGAAAATAACCGGAATTTGTTCCGCTTAGTTGGGACGCCGTGCCGTTTAATCGGGACAGTGAATGTTGGATGGCGCGCTTGTGGCGTGTGGCGTGGAGGAGTCAGTGAATCATCGCCGATTCACTCAGTAACGAACATGTGCGTATTCAGACAGTGTAGCAATAAGCAGCGAGACTTCGCTCGCTGTGGTTTTAAGCATCCAGGCATGGAGATGCCAGAAACGACCGATAGTGAAAATGACGCCATTTTGGAAATGCAACACGTCAGAAACTACGAAAAGTTTGCATGCATCGACAACAGTTTTCAATGTTACTAAGAAAATGAAGATTATAGGACGCAATTGTTGAAGAAATTGCAGCAAAACACCAAAAGACATCAGAAGACCAGGAAGGTGATGAGGACGACACACCCGAGCTTGAGCGAGTGACTAACCGTTGCTGGATTACGATCCTACTTCATGCAGGAAGGCGATGAAGGCAGTTCCATATCTGCACCAGATACCTGCGCTGATTTTGTTCAGTTGCAGCCAATCAGGAGAACACGGCAGGGCACACTCGATAAATTCCTCCAACATCATTAACTGTTAAGAACTACATACATGCGTGTTTGATACATTAAATTGAAATTGTTTTTAACGTAAATATTTTTCTCTGATCTGTACCATTTGTTCCAGAATTCATTAACAGTATGTTGCTCAATAAATCATCTCAATAAACGGGAGTTTGCCTTTTGTTTTAAACATTTTTAACTTTTTACGTGAAACTTCGCATAATTGGGGCAGCCGCTTAATTGGGTCAAAGTTTTCTAGTCCCGATGTGTCCCAATTAACCAGAATCCACTGTATTTGAAGTCTGGCATATTTCTAAAGAATTTATAAATTCTAATGACAAGATTTTAAAGAAGATCTTCTCTTATGTTGGTACCATGCAAACTTTTAAGACAAGTTAGTTCTTCGACCACGTCAAAACATTCTGTTATGCCTCGATTAGCGATTGATGCTACAGCGATGTCCCTTGTATCACTAATCTCATCAGTGCTATAGAGAAACTTTAAAATTATTTTGCTTTGTATCTAAGTTGATTAAGAAGTATCTTTAATTCGTCGAATCTTTGTTGCACGACACAAATTTTCAGTTTCCGTTTCAGGATAAATCTCATCGTAACACCTAATTACGGGGCCCAGATACAGCCAATGCTGTAAGTATTTACTAAGACGTTAAGGCTTTGACCGGGATGTTCTTTTGTTAAATCTTATGTGGTACCGCCTGATTCGACTTCTAATGGTTAAGTGAAGTGTTTTCTTCGCGGTACGGTCTGGATTCGTAAATATTATGAAGACAAGCTTCGGCTTCAAAGGGTTAACCAGCTGATTTTCGTAAAGGTGAGGTGTAGTGTTTTCTTCGCGGTACGGACTGAATTCATAAATAATATTCAGACGATCTTCGGCTTCAAAGGGTTAAAGAGGGTACATCAATACGTGCTGTGGGCCATAGGTTGTGATCCCACTGTTATCTACAATCTCAGTGTTAAGAATATAACTGCCACGTTGATAGTTTTCATCGTGTCCAGAGGCAAGAAAAACTTCTGTGTTGGGCAGTGTCTAAAAGCGATTGAGCTAAACGGATTTATATGGCCTAATCCATGAATCCCGGTGTCATAATGCAATCCACGTCTCCTCTTCCCCGACATCATTCGTCCTTCATCACAAGCACTCCCAGCTGTGTTCCAGTGAATTGAATGGACACTATGCATGCAAAATGACGTATGAATATTCTTTACATTCTGCGCGTGTATCATCGGATAACAGCTGATGATTGCTTCATAACACTGGAAAATTTGATTCGAAGGCTGTCGTGGCCTATTTGAAGTGCTATCAAGGTTATGGATGTACTTACAGGCAGGTTAAACTTTAAGACATTCTACCACATATGTATGACGAATGTGTCGAGAATATGATAATGATCGGCGAGTGTAGCACGTTCTAACGTACGGTCGGGGACTGTCTAGAAATACTGCGCCGGAGGAAATCCACGGAAAGCCTAAATAAATGTGGCCAATGTCGGTGTATCCTGTGAATGCTCACATTTAATACAATGGACCGAATCTCGTGATCAAATGCATAACACCGCTGCTTCGTATTTGGGAGGTTTCGGGTTCAAATCTCGGCCCGGAGACAGGCTATCCTGACTTTTTCGTAGATTTCCTCATTCCCTCCAGGCAAATATCTGAGATTCACGAATGATTCGGTTAAGAATATTAACGAAAGTATATATAGATAACCGGGATCAGACACAAATACTTTATACGCGGATATAACAGAAAATTTGCATGTACAATGAAAAAGCACGGTTGAAATGTCTAAAAAAAAAATTAAAATTAACCACATTCTACAAATAAAAGTTCATATTCTTAATCTATTTATAGCAGATTTTTTATTAATTCAGTTGTGACTTCGCTAAGATTTTTCAACTGGGTTCATTTTAAGGAATGTTATAATAATGTGTATGATAATTATTTAATTTTGGTGGATTATTAATATATTCTATGAGCTCAGGTAGACTGAAGGCGACTTATCGACAGCGGGACCTTCTGAATTCGAAGCAAGAGGTTCAGCTACTAACTGTTCGTTGCAATAATGTATTACACAGAATTCACGAAGATAACACATAAGATTTTCTATCCAGTAGTCTGCGATACTGATAAATACATCACTTGAACAAGCGATTCTATTACATAATATTGACAAAAAAAAACAAGTTAGTTCCGTGACGAATAAGAAACGGTACCTGTAAACTTCGTTCTTGACGAATCATTGCATTCGATAAGTGAAGTCTCAAAGTCTTGTGGAAAAGTTTTGTGAACGGTCATTTCATGGAGTGGATGTTGACTGAACACAGTTACAGTGAATTGATTTTTATGAAATTTTACACTTAAAGGTATCCATAGGACTTTGCATTAACCAGAATTTTCATCGTACAAAAACTTGGCATGGTATAAAGTAAACACAGCTTTAAATTATTTTTTTCAGAGTAGTTATGTCAGGCGCTGTGGTCCTCTAAGTCACGACCTCTTTTAACAGAATGTTTCTGAACATTTTTCAACATTAGCTATAAGACTCCTTGGTCGAGCTCCAACACAACTCAAGACACATATCCATGTCTTCGAGTGAGTTCCGAACCCATTAACCCAATACAGACATACCTCGTTTTATTTCGCTTCGCAGATATTGCGTTTTTTTACGAATTGAAGGTTTGTGGCAACCCTGCGTCGAGCAAATCTATCAGCGCCATTTTTCCAACAGCACGTGCTCACTTCGTGTCTGTGTCACATTTTGGTAATTCTCGCAATGTTTTTGTAGACATAATGCTATTGCACACTTAATAGACTACAATATAGTGTAAACATAACTTTTATACGCACTGGGAAACCAAAAAATTAGTGTGACTCGCTTTATTGCGGCGGTCTGGAACCTAACCCGCAATATCTCCGAGGTATGCCTGTATTCGAGCGGCCAAGACAGTGACTGTACACGGCTAAACTGCTTTTATATTAGGAGATTATTAGTTCCGTAGCGTTGCATTTGTATCTGCAGGAGATAAACGTCAATACATGTTGGAAATGCTTGAAGGGAAGATGTATCCTCCCTTCATGCTTCTATGATGAAGACGAAATATAAAGTCGACATTAGTTTAAAAAGCTTGTCGGCGGAATTACCTGCTTATATCGTGGGGCCTGATGGAGAGGCACACCAGACAAAGGTTCTGACGTCACTGACCGATATCCTCGGGACCAGACACACCACGCTCAACAGTCTACCGCACAGCTGCAACAAGGAAGCTAGACTGAACTTGCTTCTACCAACCTCCCTGACTCTCTCCTTCCAGTGGGAGTAATTTCGCAACTAGCTTTGCTAGATTACAGTGCAGATGCCAACAAACAAAACCAACCTACTGTAGACCATGCTGGATCAACTCTGAGTGACACTTGCGTGCTATTCCGTGCTTTTAATACTGATGCTAGTGAATACTGGTTTGGAAGGGGCGTGGCCCATTCTCCACACTCGTGGAATCCTTAAAACAAAGTTATCTCCAACCCTCCCCCTACCCAGTCGCTTAACGACGATGTCAGATGGGATTATTAATGAATGATTAATTGGAAAAAATATGGACGGAAGTGATCGTGGACAAATTTAACGTAATATCCCGGCACCTGCCTACTGTCCACAGACCAGGAGAAAATTCATGCGAGGGGAAGTCGTTTCTAGGGCGGTGCAAGGGTGATGTTTACTACCAAGTGGGCTAGAGGGCTGCTATTGGTGGGAAGTGTGATACGTCAGAGTTTAAGGCTACTATACACAGACTGAAAACATCAAGCAGTTAAGAGTAGCGCCTAGTGAGCGCACTTTTAATGTGTTCTGCGGGTGTTGCGATAATATTCTAGATTAAATCACTGTGCCACTGTGAGGTAATCTTAAAGCTGTACCCATTAAAACACATGAAAGATTGTTGTCTGTTGTGCGTTCAGTGATTGTGGAACGAATGCTTTTAGGATGGGTCGTCACTCACCGCGAAATCTTGCGCATGCGCGAATATCGAATTCCTAGTAGGCATTTCCTCCTGGTCTGCGGACTGTATGACCAGCCTCGTGCCCGAGATTTGAACCCGGGAACTCTCAAATATGAAACAGAAGCGTTAACCAGTCAGCTGCAACATTATTTCGTATGACACTCCATGAAATTCAATTTATTTTGTTTGGATCAGAACTAGGACTTTCGCTTTGTAACACGTGAGAAATTTGTTGTATTTTTTTTATTGTGTTCAAGAACGAAAAATATGGAAAGCGGGAGGGGGTAACGTTAAACGAGATGTAGCAACAGCGCTTAAGACTTGAGATTATCACTTGAGTGTCTGTATCATGTGGATATGTTCTTGCACGTTTTATCATAGGCTGAATCTTAACATCGCACACTGCTATTTGCGTGGTGGTAGTAGTCAATTTTTTTTGAAGTTAAAGGAAATAAATGAACTAAACATTTAAATTAAATTCGGGGGAAAAGATATATTAGTTTACATTTCTGATAAAGCGTACAAAAAATTAACTCACAAAAATTTAAAAAAAAAACAAAAAAAAAACAGGCAGTCTTGTGATACAAAGAATTTAGCGTTACACCATTCGGTTGCGTATTTATTACAAAATAGTTTTCTTTATTTATTTAAGGATACAGGTATTGCTGCACGATGCTTTTTTTCGGCGGTGGAAAATACCGAAAATATTGAAAACTGCTCTAATTTCTTTTTAAAATTTAGATCATAAATTTTAATTGATGTCAACGAAACACTATTAAATACAGCTAAAATTTTGTTTTTCACCTGAACTTTACATTATAAAATGTATTTTCTCTCGCGGTCCCCTCCTCGTAACCCCATGGGACATGGTGCCTAGTTTGTGAATCAGTGGGTTTTGTAACCTGAATTATGTGAATTCTATACCGTTTTCGATTTTGTAATGAAGCTAAAACATATAACGAAATGTGGCCCATTCACAAAAGTTAGAAAATTATTATTTTTAGGAGAAATAAACTTTTTATAAAGGTAAATTTCCGTCTCCACACAATTCTATGTACATTCATATATTCGTACTCTCATTTACTAGATGTCTTCATGTTATTAACTGGGTGACATATTTCTGACACATATCTCCATCTTGAAGCCCGAACTATGATCGTAAACTACGCTGTTTGAAAGAACAACTTATTGTAAACAGTAAAATGTCAAATATATAAAATATCGAAACCCATACATTGTAATTATGTTATTTACAGTATGTTGTGTTTTGGGCAGAAACAATTACTTATATGAATTTCCAATTAAAAGTTAAGGAAGGAGACAAATGAAGGACGATGAATGTGCCAATTGACCCACCCAATTGGTACATTCACCGCCCTGATGACGGAGGCAGTATGACCTCTGCAACGTTGGTTAACATCGACCAGACTACACAGCGCAACGACCCAGAAGACAGAAATCGTCATACTCATCGCCCTGATGATGGAGGCAGTATGACCTCTGAAACGTTGGTAAACATCGACCAGACTACACAGCGCAACGACCCAGAAGACAGAAATCGTCATACTCATCGCCCTGATGATGGAGGCAGTATGACCTCTGAAACGTTGGTAAACATCGACCAGACTACACAGCGCAACGACCCAGAAGACAGAAATCGTCATACTCATCGCCCTGATGATGGAGGCAGTATGACCTCTGAAACGTTGGTAAACATCGACCAGACTACACAGCGCAACGACCCAGAAGACAGAAATCGTCATACTCATCGCCCTGATGATGGAGGCAGTATGACCTCTGAAACGTTGGTAAACATCGACCAGACTACACAGCGCAACGACCCAGAAGACAGAAATCGTCATACTCATCGCCCTGATGATGGAGGCAGTATGACCTCTGAAACGTTGGTAAACATCGACCAGACTACACAGCGCAACGACCCAGAAGACAGAAATCGTCATACTCATCGCCCTGATGATGGAGGCAGTATGACCTCTGAAACGTTGGTAAACATCGACCAGACTACACAGCGCAACGACCCAGAAGACAGAAATCGTCATACTCATCGCCCTGATGATGGAGGCAGTATGACCTCTGAAACGTTGGTAAACATCGACCAGACTACACAGCGCAACGACCCAGAAGACAGAAATCGTCATACTCATCGCCCTGATGATGGAGGCAGTATGACCTCTGAAACGTTGGTAAACATCGACCAGACTACACAGCGCAACGACCCAGAAGACAGAAATCGTCATACTCATCGCCCTGATGATGGAGGCAGTATGACCTCTGAAACGTTGGTAAACATCGACCAGACTACACAGCGCAACGACCCAGAAGACAGAAATCGTCATACTCATCGCCCTGATGATGGAGGCAGTATGACCTCTGAAACGTTGGTAAACATCGACCAGACTACACAGAGCAACAACCCAGAAGACGGAAATCTTTATACTCACCGCTGTGAAAACCTCAAATCTTACACGGTAATTAACAGTCTTATAAGGGCGAGGAATATCTTGACCAGCTAAGCGATACTTACCTTTGCACAGAAGATCCTATGCCGAACAATTGATTATCTAATTAAGCAGATGTGCATATGTGTTGATACCCACAGGTGTTCCACAAAACCAACGTCGACGTAATTACGAGAATATTGGTATCACATTGAATCTGGCAATCAATGTTCTGCAGGCCAAACCTTAAGTTTCAACGCGGCTAATTCCAAATGCCTCCATCGGATAGGATTCAAAGCCAGTCCCTTATATTCCAATTCTCACACCAAATTTTCGTAAGATCCGTTTTATTATACTCATCTAATTTGAAGTGTTTCGGCCAAAATTCTGTGTAAGATAAGTCTTGTCCGTCCCTGAAGAATACTCTTGTCTTTATTAAACACGTACACATTTCCATGTGTAGATAATACACGGATAGGTAAGATTAGGGTTCACATGGCCACGAATATGAAGATGACTGTCTTCAGGGAACAACCAATCAAAAATTTATGGCGGAGTCACCGGCGTCTGGTCAGCATGTGGTATAGATCAGAATAGGCAGGTGATCTGAGCTAAGTGCACTACAGACTGTTAGATACACCGGTGAGACGATGTACTTGACATCTACAGGATGTCAGGGGCAGCGATGTGTGTGTGTGTAAGGAGCTGTGGTTGGGAAGTCCGGTCAATAGATCAAGCAAGAGTTTCTGTTTGCGTATTTCTACATAAACGCAGGAGTGAACCCCTTTCTGTACGCCGGGGTAGTGGCCGGGCGACCTGTTATAGGAGAGACCACTGGAGTGGATTCCTCTGCACCGCTACCTACTAAATATGGGGCCTCTCACGAGAACAAAGGATGGAGGTACAAGAAGGCGTCCCGCGGAACTCCCCCGTGTCTCAAGTCGCCAGAGGAGGACGTCAGGGTGGAAACCACTGTTGGCGGACACTTTGTTCGCAGTGGAGCCGGTGGATTTATGGTTGCCCGCTGAGGCTCGGGGAGCAGAGTTGGTTTGGCGCCCGCTGGACTGGCCATTTAGCCTCGGCGGTTGCCTTGGCGTGCTTTTGCTTTAGACTGGAGAATATATTTTGGTATCTAATCACCAGTCATATATAAAAATAAGATTTGTAGCTTAGATGCGTCATGTTTGTGTTGAACTAAGTATGTATTTATTATTCCAGTCCAGCCATTAAACACAACAAAGATCACTCAGCATACGCAAAACATATATTAAACACTGGACATGCATCTTTTTTTACTATAAAAATTTGTGATTCCTCGTTGTCATCAATAAATTACGTCATCAACAATGTCAACAGATATTTGTTTACTCGGCATTGTTGTGGAACACAACAATGCCGAGTACAACACAACAATATAGAGTAAACAAATAACGCTTCACAACAAAGAAATCAAAAATTATCAACCCAGTCGCATTATCACTGCTCCAGAAGCAGCACATCGCATTCTTGAATATTGACTGACAGTCGGCCTAAAACATCAGAAAAGTGAAAGAAGAAATTATCAAGTATTTGAAGTACCAACTCTAACAACTCCTACAAGGTAAACTGATACTCATTCGATATATTACGATTACGAAAGTATCATGAAAACTGACTTTTGATCGATTTTAAGACGAAGATTTGCAGCGGTGGGGCTGGACGTAAGTAGTTGACTGAACAAGAAATGTTGGTCTCTGAACAGCGACGTAAAGAACTACA
>NW_019060263.1:360637-380673 GCF_000696155.1 Zootermopsis nevadensis
TGTTTTAGAAAAACATTGCAAACGGTCCCACGTCATAAGTCATTGCTGAAATATTTGACATTTCTTTTGCTTGAGTAATCCTTTAATATCGGGAATACGCTATACTGGTGAATCAGAGCAGGGCTGTAGAAAGGTGCGTGGACATTTTTACGAAGATAAATGAACTTCGTCACTCACTCAATGGTGTAGGAAATTGTTTTAAAAGTCTATTGAACACTCGGCTTGTCAAAGAATAGCCCACTTTCTTTATGACACCCGAAGGTTCATCACCGTGTTCACAAAAGAGTTTCCACGAAGTATATTGATAAAATAAACGACAGTCTAACGTAGAATATCACTGAAGAAATTTACACACGCAGTATTTATAACCTAATGACTGCATACCATTATTCCACAATATGAAAAGGTTCTGTGGCATTTATTACAACTTCATAGATCAGAGACCTTGATAATCTTATAGTCGTCCATCTGGTCAAGACAATGTCTACGTCTTTTAAAATCCGGAGGTTTATTGCAATGTTCATAACAACTTGCAATTTGCCTTTATTCTAAACCTTTTCAATCCACTCCAGAGCCTCATATTTATTTCACATCCGTTTTAATATTGTTTTTTTACATCTACGCCTCGGTATACCAAGTGGCTTCTTCCATCGTCTGTTACAATCAACATTACCCCACACCATGCTTGCTACACGTCCTAACCATCTGACCCCTCAACCCCTAAACTAGATACATCGCGATGAAGGGTAACAATGATTAAGCTTACCATTCTGCAACTTTTCTCTGACCCACACTTGCTTTCCTTCCAACAAGTGTGTGAGACGCAGGTTCACACCCATATACAGACAATGCTCCTTAATAAACCGGTACAAAATTATTTGAGCACAAACAAAAGTACTGGATACGGGTCGTAAATTTGATTAGCCTAAGCGTACAACTGGATATCTTAACTACGATGTATTCTACTCAAAACAGAGCCATAACAATTATTACACATGAAAGCCTTTATCTACAAAGGATAAAACCAATGACAATATTGAATTTCTGCAGCTGTATACCGCGGTTGAATCTGATGGAGAGCTTGAAATCGGTACGGCGTTAATTTCAGCTGCTTGTCGCTCGATGGGAGTTGCAGGGGCTGCTTGGAATTTTAAACATCACACACCAGAGGTTAACAGTAAGACCGAGGGACGCTACAAGACGCTTTTGAGTTACCTAATTCGAAATGGCCAGGAGAAGAAGAGAATGAAGGAAGGAAAAGAATCGAGAAGGAGACGTGAAGGAGTAAAGACGGAAATGAAGAACAGGACGAAGCAGAATGAAGAAAATGAGTTGAAAGAGAAGAGAAAGACAAATGAGACGCGCCCAGCACTTCACCTGGTAAAATGTGTGTTTCTCTCCAGTTTTTCCTCGGCCATCCTCTCGCCGCCGTCCTGACGCTGGCTCACCCTTCTTTTCCAGGCTGCAGCTGCCGACGCTTTGCGTCCACTCGTCACGAACAGAGACACGCTCTTCATAAGCGCCGCTCCGCCCCTGGTGCGCTGCGCAGGTGAACGGCTACTCTCCATGGCAACGCAGCTGTGTGGACATGGCACGATTCGTATGAAATCTTCTTTGGTAAACATGCCTAAATATCATATTGTACTTCGGCGTCATATTGTGGATGAACTTTAGCAATTACAGGTCATACTGACGCGAAATAAATACCACATTTTTTTTTCGGTTTTGTGTGCAGACTGAGAATAACACAGAAGCTTAATGCCTACATCTTCCATGAGGACCATATCTCAAAACTCTTATTAGGGCGTTCTGTTTCATTCTGTCCGTAATATTATTAATACGCTCATTCTCCCCATGGTCTTCACCCATCTTTCGACTACTCACTGTTAACTCTTGGTACTCATCTCAGAAAATGAATTTCAGTAAATTAATTCCATAAAATATATTTTAAATTTTATGCTCTGGATTTATTTAATGACGCTGGCAACATAGTGTCGAATGACAGAATGATCAGTGATTAATGTCACGAATGTAGACAGACTCCACAGAACA
Source organism: Zootermopsis nevadensis (assembly GCF_000696155.1). Next base: position 362,690 of record NW_019060263.1, read on the forward strand.
AATTTATTCTAGAAAATCTTATATTCGTTCGGCTGATTAAGCAACACCCCGCTGTTATGGAACCTAAATGCCCATTGCTGTGTCCACAGGACCCCACCACTGGAAAGTACCTTAAGACAACTGATTCCAGTGCTTACCTCCACAATGTTTTCTTTTGATCATTGTTAATTAATATAAGGATCCTCTCATCTTTTGACTCCGTACAACTGTACAGTAGTCTACAATCTAAAACGGGCAACGGAAGCTAACCTTATGTTACGGTGCAAAGCGGTCGGAGCTTTGAATTGACCATTCTCCTGTATTAGGTACGGAGGATCTGTACATCCATGCTCCCTAAACTCCTTGATGGTGTGAGACTAAAGCAGCAACAAACTTACTCTCAAAATGGAGGAGTTATTACGATGCCCATCATGCGACATGCATTAAAATCCCATGTGTCTGAAGCGTGTGTTGAGAATCGTAAGTCTTAGGCCTACTCAAGCGAGTGCCTGGTATTTTAATTGTAATAATGGCACACCACAAGCATTTTCATCCGTGTGAAGGATTGGATACTATCTTTTCCATGAGAAGGTTTAAGAAAAATGTCGGTATTTTATTTTTAAAAATCTAATAAAGATTCAGTACTTCTGAAATGCTTCAACAACAAACAATCTACGTACACAAGGTTATTATTATTATTTAGTGTTCTGTCAGACGACAGGTCCATATGAACAGGATCCTTCCATCCTTTTCTCGGACTGGGACCTGTTCATATACGTTCTTGGCAGATGATCCAGAAGTGGTTTGCCATTGCCTTCTGCTGTGTGTGAATGGAGTAATTGTTGGGATGCCACAGAGAAACCGGGGAAGCCCCCGGAGGAAAACCCCGTGTTGCCTAGACCACGATCTTGCCCAACACAAGTTATAAATTCAGGCCCCGCCGGGAATCGAACCCGAGACCCCAGGATTACAAGGCCAGCGTTCTAACCGCTAGACCACCTCATCTTATTATTATTTAGTGTTCTGTCCGACGACAGGTCCATATGAACAGGATCCTTCCATCCTTCTCTCGGACTGGGACCTGTTCATACCTCACGTAGACACGTATAATATTTATGAACTTGTCTCTTTCATTTGGCAAGGATATCGAGAGATATTTAAGTGCCCTCAGTTTCTTAGCATTCTATCCTCTGGATTCCAAATTCAAAGGGACTGAAGCAATGTTCCCCTATTTCGCTTTTATAGGTTTCGTTTCATTAAAAGAATGAAAGATCGATTTAGGACATCAAAACGCACGTTTTCTAATGACGTGGAAGCTGTTGCGAATTAATCAAACTGTCTGTCAGAATGAGGTCCTGTGGCACTCTAAGGCATGTTTCCCTGCTGTGCCACGCCAATGCAAGGAATCTACCTAAACTCTTAGTTCACAAGATAATGACATGTCACCGCTGAGTTTAATGTTAGCAGAGATCGATTACTCGAAGTTTTCATGCCTTATTTCATGTTCTTTGTATCAATATAAATGGCTAATTGTGTTTCCATTGATAAGTATCAGAGTTTGAGTGGGCAATTTCCCGCGTTTTATGACAGCATTCTAGCGATTATTCAGGCTAGCATTTGGTGTTTAATGAAGAAGGGCACATATGTTCTAAGTAATGAACTAATACAATAACTCAATGAACATGTTTGCTTAACACTCTGCGGTCTTAATGGTGAGGTACACTGTTTAAATTTTGGTGAAGTTACTGGCTGTTTTGGTACCTTGTCCAGGTTTTCCTCAGGGTCTCAGGATAATTCCAGGATATGGTTATTTTCGTCTGCATAACAAATTGTATTAATTGTGTGTTAATTGTAGCTACGTTATAGCCGATGCACGTTTCGATACCACATATGACCATCATCAGGTGCCTTGACAAAAAATTAAAAATTGAACTGTATAGCATTATTAGGGTTTTTCACTCCCCAACGTGAGCAAGGAACATCTTATGGGCTGGTTTTTCTGCCTGTCTGTCTCTCCGTGTGATTCAACCCGAGAACCACATGAAGGATTTTGGTGAAGTTTGGTATTCCTACATTCGGAAAACTACCCCATAAAGTGTTCCACGTCCATGCTAGGGCCTAAAGAACACTTAGTACCGTACCAGATTGATACAATTTGAGATGGAAACTAGTAGACCTAATTGCACGTTTTATTTACAGTAGTGTACCGGTATTTACATATATGAGTTGAAAAAATACCCATCGAATCTCGTGAGACTGGATGAGACTGAAGTGGGATGCTGATAGCTGAACCCTACATCGGATCTGACTGGGGGTGTTAATCCCATTTCGAAAATATTGGGCTGATCTTGTGTTTAGTGCGTGAGGTTTCATGGTGTGTGCAGAAACAAGGGGACCCTTAGCTCTGTGCATATGCCCAGGGGCCCTGATACAGGCCGAATGACTGACTGGTTTCCGTCCAAACAATACGCAACAACACGTGTGTATATTCTGCAGGACAACCTGTCATCCATTGTGGGTTTGTCTGTATGCTTATGTCGGCCCACAGCCTGCTTACAATGCAATGCTTTGTCGCCATTCAATTCCTCGCTCCATTGCAATGATTCATATTTAGGTGTACCGTGTTATACTATTCTGATCATCGCTTCTCTCGAATTCAATTTCTCAGTCAAATTAATCGTGTTGCAGCCCTGTACGAGTCTGTGTCGGCTTTCTATCGGCCTTCGTGTTGCTAACGCCTCTCATGGGAATTAATCTCTGAATCTTACAGACATGATCAAAGTAAAGCAATTTTTTTGTAATAAGATCGTGGTTAAATTCAAGTTTCTTTGCGAAAGACTTTTAGGTTATTTTATTTCACAGTAGACATACTTTCGTTGAACGGTTGAAATGAGGTCAGTTCATACTTCATTTTCAGAAGCAGAGTACTGTGTTGAACACTCTGGCCATCTGCTCTGTTTATTTACGTATCTATATCATCTGTAGCTAATGTCTCTGTAGTGATTTGCCTGCGTATTGTCCAGTGACTTGAACGGAGGAAATGTGTGGTTCGATCGAACGGGCTTTACCAGTGGAGTAACGGTGACTCTACTGCAGTTTGAATTATTCTTGTTGTGACTAACTCTACGGCGAAAAGTTATTGCAGAGACGCTAATAGTCACTCATTTAAGAAATTCCCTGCCATTTATGGAACCTGAAGATTCGTTTGCAGAGTTTACAAGAACCGTCACTGGAACCTATCCTGAGCCAGTTTAATCCAGTACACACCTTCATTTCATTACCGATAATTTTAATATTATTCTCCCGTCTACGCTTAAGTCACCATTCAAGGTTTCTCGACTAAAATCTTGTATGAAGTTTTTCTTTCAAGCCATCCGTTGATACAGGTCTACGTCCCATCTATGTGACCTTTTATGTAATTGTCCTAATGATGTCTGGTGAAGAGTACAGTTTATGAGGCATAAAATTAACTAATTTGAGAATTATTTCCTAATGTAATGTGCGTTGTGCAAAGAACGGATAGTCGCTGCCATGGCACTTGAAACTACGCACCGAGTTAGACCCGTTTTGATAACAATGGTAATACATTGCAGTATGCCGCTTTGTTTGCTCGGGGTCACTCCGTGTTCTAACCACGGTCAGGGGATGAATGTTGCATGCATTCAATTTCCGGACGGTGGTAATCCTGTACTCACCCTGGAGGCCATTCCTACAAACGTCACCCCCAACTACCAGCTGTTCAAACATTAGTGTGGGAGCAATTGGTTATGAATTGATCATTTATGAAGATGACAGACAACCTTCAGAGAGATTGGGCCCTATAGTATCGTAGATGATGCCGACATTTCAGAGGTGCGTGCTGCCTGTCATTGGGGTGATGCCATCTTCAGAATATGAACTCTCGTTGATTACCCACGATCCTGTAATCGGTTTCTCCCACAGACACTCGCGTTTTCTTTTCCACTCATACAGTATCGTTTTTGCAGCTGAACGTCGGCTTTGAGTTAAGGCATTGGTTATGTGTAGTTAAGTTTTTAAGATTCCGTGTGTTTATAGATGACATGTCGAAAAGAGTAGTTTGTTGAATGCTTAAAATCTGGTTACCAAGGGATGTGTGAGACATGTAGTACTCATACGGGACATTAGAAATATATGAAAGAATGTTAGCCTCTATGAAGTAAGTTTTACAGTTATTTTTTGAATAAGGATGCTGTTCTAAATGAAGCTGTTAGTTTCCATCTGTGATTCCTCGTAATAATTTAGAGGAAAAAAACTAGGTATTGATAATAATTTAGTTATTTTTAGACCAGTTGATGCTATTGTAATTGTTTATCTTCTTTTCCGTTTTCGCGTGTCCACTTGTATGAATGTTTGCTTCTCCTTTGGCTTAGTAAAATGGACGCTTCGGATAAATTACACGAGTATGACACAGAAATCTATCTGCAAGTTCGTTTCTACTTGTTTTATTGTTGTCCTTTTGCTCTAGAATTTATATAAAAAAAGGAACCTATGGAAAACTAAGGAACGCTTTAGTCAAGATGTCCAACTTACTCCATGGAACGGCGTCTCTCTCTCTCTCTCTTGAGAATCTTAAGATTTTCACAGCTAGTCAGAAAATTCCCCAAGTTCCATCACCGTGTTTACTACTTACCTTACCTTACTTACTATCCTTAGCCAGTTTAATCCAGTTAACGTACATCCCACATAAGATCTTACCCCGGGTACGAAAATCCCCTGTAAATGGTCACACTTTTTCTTCAGAAGAAGATCTCTATTTCAGATGATTGTGTTCAGAAATGTGAAGTATCCTGAGTATATTTGACATGAATATAAAGGCTGACTATACAAATAAAGGAGAGACTAGGGTCTAACTCAAGACCTACTCTGTGGGAAGTAAGATATGTGCTGGAACTGAACAAAGATGGCTGAAATTCCTAGTCTGGAAGATGGAAGTAAAATAAAGGAATTTGTTCCCAATTGATTGAGCTACTTCCACTGATTTCATCTAAAATTCTTATCTTATTTCTTGATTGCTTCTCTGTCTGTCTACTAACAAGTAGTTTTATCTGTGCAAAAGTGATCTAAATCTGGGCGAGCTGACTTGACATCTCATAAGTAACTTTATTGCAGTCATATCTGCGGATTAAAATGTAATAACATGGAAATGTTACTTTGCATGCTTCCAAAATTTAATGACCCGTTTACGTACGCGAGTATTCCACTGCCACAAACAATTTTTTATGAACGTTACGATTTCAATATTTTGAAAACTTATGTAGGTATTTAAGTGTAGAACTTTATTTTAAATCCGATAAAATGACAAAGAAAATTGGTGATAATTTATCATGAATATTAGTATTATAGTATATATATTTTCGATATATAAACGTGCTTGTCGCATATAAAATGTCTTGTGTTATAAATACGTTTTATATCTGTTATTAAAAAGGTCTTGACTTTTTCTATATGGTCAACCGTTACGTACGTCAGCATTGTGTGTGAATGTTTTTGGGACACCTGTGTGTGTGTGTGTGAAAAGTTATTTGAATTTTTAAAACGACTTTACTCTCTTAATTGTCCAGTATTTGATTTTAGTCTGACAAAACGTTTATATGAATTTCTTTCGAGAAATGCACTCGTTCCATAAAGCAAAGAGCATATAAATAGAATTACATTCTGTAAACATGTAGGTCTAACTTACGTCAATTTGGAGAGGTTTCAATTGCCTTATTTCTGCTGTGATTGCTTAATATAGGTTGTTCGATGAACCCTACTTGATAGCGTATTTTGTAATGTTGCGTGACGACAAGAGTGGTATAAGATTTACTTCACATATTCCTTCCAATGGCGCACGCAAAAGTGTTCCAAATGGGTACAGCTCGAACAGTTTCACTTACTCTACTTTTGCTGTTACGGCGACTGGAATAGAAATCATGAGAGTTTCATGAGGAAAAAAGTTGGATGACATTCGTTAGTTACAGAGAAATTGGCCCATGGACTACGCTCCAAGTCCTTTCATTCACATAGACCAGACAGAACTTTTATATACGTACTGTAAACGGCACAAGTGTATAACGAAATCAATCCTATTGGTAAGTTAATCCCCAACTTTTCGCTGAATTTCTTCCTTCCTTTCTCTTACCAATTTACTTTTCTCTCGCAGTATCATTTTCTCTTTTATCTCCTCACCTCCCGTTCTGTCTACACTGTAGGGTACTACAAAACTCCGGACCTTATGAAAACGTGCATTTCGAATTCTTTCGCAATTGTGTCGGTGGTGCAGTCGGTAACCGGAAGTGATTCTTTTGTGGCCAACTGGATGTTACGGTTAATGATGTGCCCTGATGACGAAATACGAATTCTCAAATCTTTGTCAGTTTTGAATTACAAAATCCTCGTTTCTAGATTTAAGCATCACGATTCAGTTTCTATCGATATGTACGGTCTGTTTCTTGATTTAGGCATATTTCTTTTTCTTTTACATTTTTTTGTTTTATTATTTTCGTTTTTTCTCCTTTATCCCTCATTCTATGTTATTTTGTATATCCCTTCTTTATTTTTGTTTCATTTTAGGTTATTTCTTTGTCTCTCTTTGTTTATTCCCGTCTTTTGTTGTTTTTGTATGTTCATCTCTTTATTACTTATTTACTTCTGTTCTTTCCTCTTTCGTCAGCAATAATCTTTCAATCAAGTTGTGAAATGGTTTCAACCAGAAACCACGAGTAATTTAGAAGGGTGAAGGGAATCAGGATGCAATGGCAGATGCAGAGTGGAAGTAATTTTGATGGACAGAGAAGAATGATGATTGTAAGTGGGAAAACGTCAGTGGCGTTAATAAACAGGTACAAACAAACATACTTACGACGACTCTGCTTTAAGTGCAGAAACAAATAGTAAAGTAAAGTAAAGTAAAGTTTGTCCCACTATACGCCATGTAGGCGTTTGGGGTGAGTGGAGGTATAGCTCCTCTCTTCCTTGACCCCGGCACTAGATGGAGGTGAGTGGTCAGCATCACGCCCTGGCTGGCTTTACCCCCCGGGAAAGGACCCCGGTACCCATTGGACAGGAGGCTGGGTGGGCCCCAGAGCCGGTCTCCCCAAAAATTAGTTGTCATGACTTTTGAAGTAACCCTCGTATATGTACCTACCTCGTGGGCAGCCGTGGGAGATGTTTGTCCGACGGCCGGGCTTCCGTTCCTCACCACAAGCTTCTGGTACACGCGCACCAGAGCTTCAATCTCTTGCCTGAGAGAAAGAAACATTCAAATTCACCCCGACCTCTCGCCCACACTACCATAATTTCAGCTGCTTGTCGCTCGATGGGAGTTGCAGGGGCTGCTTGGAATTTTAAACATCAGAGAGCAGAGGTTAACAGTAAGACCGAGGAACGCTACAAGACGCTTTTGAGTTACGTAATTCGAAATGGCCAGGAGAAGAAGAGAATGATGGAAGGAAAAGAATCGAGAAGGAGACGTGAAGGAGTAAAGACGGAAATGAAGAACAGGACGAAGCAGAATGAAGAAAATGAGTTGAAAGAGAAGAGAAAGACAAATGAGACGCGCCCAGCACTTCACCTGGTAAAATGTGTGTTTCTCTCCAGTTTTTCCTCGGCCATCCTCTCGCCGCCGTCCTGACGCTGGCTCACCCTTCTTTTCCAGGCTGCAGCTGCCGACGCTTTGCGTCCACTCGTCACGAACAGAGACACGCTCTTCATAAGCGCCGCTCCGCCCCTGGTGCGCTGCGCAGGTGAACGGCTACTCTCCATGGCAACGCAGCTGTGTGGACATGGCACGATTCGTATGAAATCTTCTTTGGTAAACATGCCTAAATATCATATTGTACTTCGGCGTCATATTGTGGATGAACTTTAGCAATTACAGGTCATACTGACGCGAAATAAATACCACATTTTTTTTTCGGTTTTGTGTGCAGACTGAGAATAACATAGAAGCTTAATGCCTACATCTTCCATGAGGACCATATCTCAAAACTCTTATTAGGGCGTTCTGTTTCATTCTGTCCGTAATATTATTAATACGCTCATTCTCCCCATGGTCTTCACCCATCTTTCGACTACTCACTGTTAACTCTTGGTACTCATCTCAGAAAATTAATTTCAGTAAATTAATTCCATAAAATATATTTTAAATTTTATGCTCTGGATTTATTTAATGACGCTGGCAACATAGTGTCGAATGACAGAATGATCAGTGATTAATGTCACGAATGTAGACAGACTCCACAGAACAAATTTATTCTAGAAAATCTTATATTCGTTCGGCTGATTAAGCAACACCCCGCTGTTATGGAACCTAAATGCCCATTGCTGTGTCCACAGGACCCCACCACTGGAAAGTACCTTAAGACAACTGATTCCAGTGCTTACCTCCACAATGTTTTCTTTTGATCATTGTTAATTAATATAAGGATCCTCTCATCTTTTGACTCCGTACAACTGTACAGTAGTCTACAATCTAAAACGGGCAACGGAAGCTAACCTTATGTTACGGTGCAAAGCGGTCGGAGCTTTGAATTGACCATTCTCCTGTATTAGGTACGGAGGATCTGTACATCCATGCTCCCTAAACTCCTTGATGGTGTGAGACTAAAGCAGCAACAAACTTACTCTCAAAATGGAGGAGTTATTACGATGCCCATCATGCGACATGCATTAAAATTATCAAACATTAATTACTTTACCAGAAAATAAGATACATATATATTATACAGGTATAAGAAAGCAAACTAAATAAGAAACCAAAATATAACAATTTGGTTTAACAACCATTATAAAAATATACACATTAAAATAAAACGAAATAGTAAAATCTATAAAAAAAACATAAATCCCACAAATATTCAGATATACGGAACAAAACAAGTAATACAATAAAGCATATAAGCAAATTAAGTACTTTAATAAAGTGAGATTTCAGGTTCACTAAATGTGTTTTCCTATATTTCAGCCAGAGAATTTAATAAAGTAATTGGCCTCGTAGTTTAGTGGTGAGAAATTATATTTGTCCAAGTTTGGTAGCATAATAACTGTGACAAACGTTCACTGAGATAAACTAAGCAATTATTATACGGAAACGTTACAAACAAACAGTGACTATGAATTTGAAGGCCGGCAAGTTCTTAAAACGATATTTTTTATATGCCACATGGGAAAGCTGTTTTAAGTGATTTAAGGTGACGAATGAACTAACATATTTGTTTGTTAATATGGCCTTCTTCTGGGTTGTTGCACCGTGTAGTCTGGTAGAAGTTAACGCAAAATTCAGAGGTTGTTTCTGCATCCATCATCAGGGCGATGAGACTGATAGTCCTGATAATAGAGGCAGGAAGGACCTCTGATACGTCTGTAAATTTCTAACAGACTACACGGTGCAATAACCCAGAAGACATAAATCTTCATACTCATCGCCCTGATGATGGAGGCAGTATGACCTCTGAAACGTTGGTAAACATCGACCAGACTACACAGCGCAACAACCCAGAAGACAGAAATCTTCATACTCACCGCCCTGATGATGGAGGCAGTTTGACCTCTGAAACGTTGGTAAACATCGACCAGATTACATAGCGCAACAACCCAGAAGACAGAAATCTTCATACTCACCGCTGTGAAAACCTCAAATCCTACAAATTTCGTTGTGATTTGTTTTTCCTACCGACGTCAGGAGGAATTGATTCAGATATTTTCTGATGGTGTTCTCGGCAGCTCTCGATAAATTAGTGTCTACATCTGGATTAGTCGTAAAAGTTCCCTGCTACGTTTCTGCGAATAAGGTCGTCTTTGCTTGGCACGTGGATTCAAGGTTGCTATATTACTATTATTACTTTTTTATGTTTTGTGATTCTCCGTGTCTCCGGGGTCTAGACCTTCGAGTGTATATTGTTAGGCGTTACATAACTAATTTACAATGACAGTGAAAATTTTCTGTTTTTGCTGTTTGAGGAGAACGAATGGCGAAGTTATGCTTTTCTCTTACACAAGTTCATAATTTACTGTTTACCTGATATACAGGCATGCTGAGGGCGATATTTGCATTGACCTGAACGCTATTATTTTTCCGTTAAAGCACCGTCGAATTTACAGAGTAGTATGAACAGCAGTCAAAACACGCTGTCTGACAAAAAATATTAAATAAAAGCAGACGTTTCACAATGGCGTAAGAGCATGTTAAAAATCAAGTGTGTGTAGGCAGTTAAGTTACTGCAAATGTTGATGCAATATAGAATGTTTTCTTCACAAAAATCTTTAAAAACTTTAAAATCTGTAATTATAAGCACCCATTAATAAGCTGCCTGCCAATCGTATGTTTTGATTTGTTTCGTTGTTCTGGATTTGTGTTGTGTCTGTGGAAATAAATTATGTGTGTATTACTTTTGTGTAATATAAAGTCCTGGGACCTGCCGTTTCAACAAAGGTTTTCTTGGATGTCCTCTGGCTATAAGGAAGTGCTGAGACGGTTACCAAGTTCTGCTTCTGCATATTTCTCATGTATCCCTCCCTATTTCAAATTTATCAAAATGATTCCCTTGCTGTAAAGATCACTAAATTACATTATCTTTACAAATTATCATCTCTACATTCATAAGAAAATAAAAATCCCTTATTCCATCCTCATCAGAAGGACGAGCGGTCAATGCCCGAGAACAGAGCACTCATTTTCCTGTAACCGATCAAACATGACAGCTCGACATAATTTAAGTTAATTGCATTTAATTTATTCTTCCACTTGTGTATAATTAATTGACAGTTATTCAATGATTCATTTATACTGATTCCGTATTACTATTACTGACTTAGCTGATGTCTAATGTCGGTATTGGGTTAAGAAATACGCTAAACACATTTTGTTTACAATGCGTGAACAATCACTGTGCTGCTAAACCAAAGGGGTTGTTTTATAGAAACGTTTAGTTAAAATATTAAGCGCATTTACAACCATCTGTGGTGATCCAGGAAAACTTAAAACACCTGTCGAAATAATGTCTGTTTCAGAGGCGGGTCCTGGGACAGACTTGTTGAAATCTCTACCCCAGACTTCGCCCAGTCACAAAAGGTGGTAACATAATTCTTTGGGTTGAATCTTGAGATGTTTTAACCAATCGGGAGGAAGAGAGTCTTGTTTTAAGTTGTCCGATCTTGATCCTTGGAGGGTGCGTGAGTACACTTCACGCAATGTCTTCACCATTTCCGACGTTTGCATAATTGATGCGAATCTGAGACACTCGTAATTTTGAAAATTATTAGAAATTTCAAGAATAAAATTGTTACCTGACAATATTAGTGATTGTACATAAGTGTGCTGACCGATGAAATTAAATCTGTGAAAATTCTCTAGAACTATTGTTATGGGTTAATGTTTCTCCGTCGCCATAGCCGATTCGGCCGTTACACGACCTGAGGACAGATGCAAACTGACTTAGCTCAGAGTCAGTGAACGGCGACAACTTTGAGGCACGTGTCTAATTTTTCGCCATATTTTCCTTTGTATCTTTGTCCCCTTATACAATCTTTCCTAACTCTCTGTTTCCCGGCTTCAAAGGGTTAATTTTCTGAGATCAAGCATGCTGGCGGTCAGACACACAGAAGCGACCTCCTCAGCATATGTACTTTGTATCCTTGTGAAAATAACTCGAACTATTTGCCTGTTACGCTAGTTCAATCCGTGGTGTCACATGCAGCATTAAACATCGCAAACTGGTTCACAATCACTCAAAACTTACGTCACTCCGAAGACATGTCGTACTTCTAGATCAAATTGTAAAGAAAAATTTGCCTTGCCTAAGTACCTAATAGGTAGTGGGTAGGTGAAATTCCAAGTAATATAAGTTTGGCATTCGATGAAGGAAAATTACCTTGACAGTAGTCTCGTAACCAGTCATTTTAATAGCGGAGCTGCCCGGCTCGTGCGCTAAGAAACTGGTATTGTCGGAACGTAGTACAAGGACGCGTGAATTGCAATGTCATGAAGACGGCCAGAAAAGGATATTATCCCATCATTTCTGCAGTAAACACAAAAGTCAAGGGTCGTGCAATTAATGACGTAAATGTGCCTCCTCATTCCAGAGTTTAAAGATGTACTCTGTAGGTCAAATAATTTCTGAAGGCTGTCTTTGAGATATCTACTTTCTCAGTTCATTATTATATTTATTTGTAGTGTTCTGTCTGCCGACAGGTCCATATGAACAGGATCCTTCCATCCTTTTCTCGGACTGGGACCTGTTCATATACGTTCTTGGCAGATGATCCAGAAGTGGTTTGCCATTGCCTTCTTCTATGTGTGAATGGAGTAATTGTTGGGATGCCCCGGAGAAACCGGGGAAGCCTAGACCACGGCCTTGCCCAACACAAGTTATAAATTCGAGCACCTCCGGGAATCTAACCCGGAACTCAGGATTACAAGGCCAGCGTTCTAACCGCTAGACCACCGTGGCCATCATTTATTTATTTAGTGTTCTGTCTGATGACAGGTCCAGGTCCATATGAACAGGATCCTTCCATCCTTTTCTCGGACTGGGACCTGTTCATATACGTTCTTGGCAGATGATCCAGAAGTGGTTTGCCATTGCCTTCTTCTATGTGTGAATGGAGTAATTGTTGGGATGCCACGGAGAAACCGGGGAAGCCCCCGGAGGAAAACTCCGTGTTGCCTATACCACGGCCTTGCCCAACACAAGTTATAAATTCGAGCACCTCCGGGAATCTAACCCGGAACTCAGGATTACAAGGCCAGCGTTCTAACCGCTAGACCACTATGCTTTCCACATTTTATAGCTACTTTCTTGTGCGATTCTGACTTAAATAAGAAATGAGCTCAATTTTCTGTAACAGTTCCAATATGTGGTATCTTCAGATAATACGAATAAAATTACTGGACAGTTTTTTTTTCTGCATTAACAAACTGAAATAACATTTTGTTTCTTAAGGATGTTGTTGACATGTGACAGGGTCGTGATATGTTAATCCACGACTTTCCATGTTTTTTGAGAAAGGTATCACCACTTCTGTTGTTCTATTTCGGCCTTCTGTTAGTGGTTTAAAAACGTGGCAGATTTTAATAAAAATTTGTATAAAAATGATATGGGAGGATACTACAAATTTTTATTACTCCGCAAGTAATAATACAAATATTACGCTATAGGATTTGAGACTTTCACGGCGAGTACAATCAATACGCGGTTGATTGCCCGAGAAGATTTTATTGATTAAATATGCCGCCATTCTAACATCTGACATATACATATTGCAGGCCTGTTCATTTTACAGAGCAATGAGCCTTTCTTCAGTCCAATATTTTATTACCCGTTGGTGCTATAGAAACAATGTAAATTACAAGAATGTTTATAAATTAATGCAGCGATATTATGATAATTTTCTTTGTGCTAATTTTTTTGTATGGGCGTGCTTCATAATAAGAGAATGGCATATTTATGGTGTCTGAGAATTTGCTTCTGAAAAGAATGTAAGGACATTTCAAGGATGAAACAAGAATGTTATTTATCAAGGAGACGTAAGTGTGTGGAACATGTAACACACATGAGAAACCAATGCAAATTTTTGGTCACAAATTTTAGAGAGTTCCTGTGATAACTAGATGATAATTGGATGATATTAGAGTTCAGTGTATGGACTGGGTTAATCGGTTCTGGATGTTGATCAGCTCTTAAAGAACGACCGGACAGCAACAGATCGATTATTACACTTCTGCTTCGTATTCGGGAGGTCCGAGGTTCAATCTTGGCTCTGATACTTGCTGTCTTGAGTGATATTTTTATATGTTTTCTTCGGGGATCTGCGAAATAATACCATAAATCAGGCACGACTTTTTCTCTCAACGTATGTTCCCATTCATTTTTCACTAACCATCATACTGTTTGACTGTGTATAATCGGACCAATTTAAAGTGTCGTTAAACAACGTAAACTTCTTCTTCTAGAAGTTTGCGTTGTTCCGAGGCTATTCACCTTCCTTGATGACTAATGTAGGAGTTTTCAACCTTTTTCGCTGGCGTACCACTAATTCATTAAATGTACCACTAACCAAATGAGTTCAGGGAAAACTTATTTATGTTAATATTAAATTTTGATTTTCTTACTTAGTTCGTATACCACTCAACATTGGCTCTCGTACCACCAGTGGTACGCGTACCGTAGGTTCAGAACGGCTGGTCTAGAGCCAAACTCTTGTTTGATACTGAGATCACTTGGATATCGGAATTGAAACTAACGAGAATATCGCATGTGAGTTCTGTAAACACCCAAACATTTATTTCTTCACGACGTCCTATCATTCGTACACCCATCATAAAGGAAACTGGAATATAAGAACAATGTTATTTCATGTTTAGGGACGGTTTATCATGTAAGGGATAGAAATAAAAAAACATGTGCATTCTCAACATCCCTGGGACCAGTGAATTTATTCTGATACTAATTTCCGTATGTATTGGCTAACTGTTTCATATTATCCGGTTTCTTACTCCGGTACCAACTTTAGTATGGCAGATGACTGAAGAATCTCTTTACCGAAATCTAACTGTACTATAATTATTTTCATCTTCGGGTTACGAAGTTAGGCCAAAAAATCACCTGTTTGGCATGCAGATCGTATTTTTCTAGTTATCTCTTTAACGATCTTAAAATGTTTCTATTCCGACGGTCAGTATTGAATTATTTTATATTTAGTGTTCTGTCTGACGACAGGCTCAGGATTACAAGGCCAGCGTTATAACCGCTAGACCACCTCATCTTATTATTTATTTAGTGTTCTGTCTGACGACAGGCTCAGGATTACAAGGCCAGCGTTATAACCGCTAGACCACCTCATCTTATTATTTATTTAGTGTTCTGTCTGACGACAGGCTCAGGATTACAAGGCCAGCGTTATAACCGCTAGACCACCTCATCTTATTATTTATTTAGTGTTCTGTCTGACGACAGGTCCATATGAACAGGATCCTTCCATCCTTTTCTCGGACTGGAACCTGTTCATATACGTTCTTGGCAGATGATCCAGAAGTGGTTTGCCATTGCCTTCTTCTGTGTGTGAATGGAGTAATTGTTGGGATGCCACGGAGAAACCGGGGAAGCCTAGACCACGGCCTTGCCCAACACAGGTTATAAATTCGGGCACCGCCGGGAATCGAACCCGAGACCCCAGGATTACAAGGCCAGCATGGCTCTCAGTAGTGAATATGTTAAAATATTGCGATAGGCAATAGGTGGGTTTTCTATCCACATTGAAAAATTAAGAATAAGAAATTTGGCGGACTCCACAGCAAGAAAGAAGTTTTGATTAATTTAAATCAGAAGTGCTGCATAAGAAGTGTGAGTCATCTTATAAGATATCTGATTATATAACATGGACATTTTCCAACAAACTGAATCCGTTTGGAAATTTCCCAAAGTTAAAAGTAACCGAACCTACAGGTGTAGTAGTTGGCATTTCTGCTTCGTATTTCGGAGACGTCGCATACAAATTTCAGCCCCCAGGCCGGTTATTCTGACATGTTTTTCCTCGTTTTCCGTTCTTCAAACAAATGAAACATATGAAAATATTTCGTTCATAATTTGTATTTAGAAGATATGATCAAAAATAAACTAGAATGAATTGATATCCCAGGTAAATAGCACCTAGCAAGACGTGTATGTGATGAACGTGTCCTGACACGTTCCAGTATGTATAGACGTGTTTACATCTCATTACATCGTTTGTGCTCACGAATAATTGTTGACCATGTGTCGATATATAATAAAGCGCAACGAGAATGCATTAATTTTTTCGAGAAGATCGGAAAGGCCGTGACAGCTACAGGTAACCCTCGATTTGCGCCGATTCAGAATAACGCCGATTTTGAAACCAGCAAGTCAAAAAGTGAAAATTGTTTTTACTATTATTTATAACGTTTTGCAATATATCTCGTACTGATTTTTATACTAAATCGTAATTCTTACATTGTTTTGAATAAAAATTATAAATACAGTCATCTCTGCAATTACGTATTTTTCGTTAACGCGAATTTGCTCCAATGAGATCGATGAATCGGTAAAAGCTGTTTGTGAAATGCAAACTTTTGCATATGCGAGTTTGCTCTTGTGCTACAGCGAAGAGGCCTTATCGTGAAATTTTGAAAGAAAGAAAGAAGAAATCACGACAGTCCACACTACATGCCTTCTTTAAAAAAACACGACGATCCTCAACCAGGGACTTCGTCAGAGAACTAACGCTGCTTCATCACGCCTTCGCCGATTGTAAGTGTACAAAATATATTTTTTAAATTCCCTTTATTTTTTATTTACGTTATTTCAGAGCCTTATATGTAATGCCTTTATATTACTCGTCAATGTTTGGGTGCTGGAAACGCATGTCATTGACTTCCCATTGATTTACATTATAAAAGAGTTTCAATTTACGCCGATTCCGTTTACGCCGGTTCGTACAGGAACGCATCCCCGGCGTAAATCGAGGGCTATCTGTACTTGTAAGTTTACGAAAATAGCATTTGGAGAAACAGTGAGCCGAGAGCGAGTAAACAGTAATTTTAAAGACGGATGGGTGTCCGTCGGAATTGATCCGGACTCCCTACAACCAGTCATTAGCCGAAGTGCGTGATTTAGTGCAAACTAACAGAAAATTATTCTTGAAGTGGCAGAAGACATAGGAATTTTTTATGGCTCGACGAAGATTTGAAAATGTGGCACATCTTATGTTTGTTTCATGACCGCTGACACATAAGCAGAAAAGAAATTTTCTGTGACTTACGATTTGCTTGAACGCGCAGTGATTAACTATAACTTCGAATTTTGTAACGAATTATATGGTTAATTTAACACGTTGGTACACGTTTATGACCCAGACTTTATGTAGCAATAATCAAAATATAAATTCCTTTCCTCACTGTGACCGGTAAAAGCACTCAAAATGCTTACTAAAACCATCTCCGACAGCTCGTGAGTCCATAAATATCGTACATGTACAAATTTGTGGCTGTCGATGGCAGTCAACTCTCCCGTCTGATCGATCATTCATGACCTCAGACAGGAAGAGTTATTTTTAGCTTCACGCCATAGTAGAGAAATAATTTACTGTGTAAAGTCCTATTTTCTCAAAATTGGTAGTGTATCAAAGATTTTTTTTAAGAATGTAAACCACAGATAAATTCTGATGAGTTCTGACGATGGTAAGGCCAGTGGCTTTCAGCACTTCGTCCATAGTTCCGAAAATCGAACAGAAATGAACTTTTAGTTTTCCCAATCTCTTTCTTACATCAGGTGGGTAGGCAATCACTTATTCTACCGGTGACTGAGAAAGATTTTTCTAGCTGACTCAAGTATGTACTCCACACATCCTCATCTGAGGTCGGCAACAGACTACAGAAGAAGTTCAGAAACCCAGTAATAAAGAAATTAAATGTCGAAAATTGTAGATATTAATACAGGAGTAATTTCTAATTTTTCATGTCTTACAGTGGGTGATTCAAAGCTCAAGAAGAGTACTTAAGGATGTTTCAGGGGAGATAATTTGAAGCAGGATATGAAAAATCACTCTTTTTTTTCATGTTCGCCAACGTTTCCCAGCGACTAGTGTTTACGCTGATGTCACTTTGTTTTACTGTGAACGTATGACAGGGGTTTCTAAACAGCAGGAGAATCAGTAACAATGACAGTGGTAACTACAAACATGACTAAACTTATTAATGCAGAGTATACAGATGTGAAATTTGTATGTGGTTTTTACGATGGAAATTCCAGTACAATGGTTGCAGCCAGGTGACAAACATCTACGTCTAGTTCTTTCGAATAGTCCTACGCAAGATTGTGGACTTCCCTCTGTTTCTGTGCCCCGTGTTGTGGATTTAAGAGGCAGAATTTACAAGATTTGGTGTACGTATAAAATCTACACAACTTGCATGTACGAGGTGCGATCGGAAAGTTTCTAGACTGCGCGTATAAAAACCCTTACACTTATCTCAGGTATTAAATTCATCCATC
>NW_019060263.1:384514-418954 GCF_000696155.1 Zootermopsis nevadensis
CCAGACTACACAGCGCCAACAACCCATAAGACAGAAATCGTTATGCAAGTTATTTGAATTCGCATGTTGTATTTACAATTCGTAAAATATAACAAATTCATGATCTGATATTTGACCCAGTACAACTCCAAAGAATACTGGTAACCGAATTATAAAACTGCTCTGTGTGCTGTCACAAAGCCAATCCCAGGACGTCAGTTTTCGTGACATTGATTCATGCAGGCCATTTATTGTCTTTGTCGACCATAACCTCAAACACCTGATACCCTCATGCAAACATATAGGTGGATATTTTCCCTCTGTTATGCTATTTCACTGATAATTTTGTCTCTGCTACAGTCATGCATTCGGTGCTTAAAAGTTTGATATGGGGGAAATTACACATGCAACATGCACGAACACAATCCTTCCCTTCCTTTAAGCCTCTACCCCTAAGCGCTATCTACGTGCCATTTTCCAATCAACAAGATATAACAAAGTTCTACGCCTGGTGCGCAGCAACACGCAATCACATACAGACCCGTACAATGGAACGGTTTTTTGTTGGTCGCTGCTATCAAAAAGTTTGACTCCATGCAGGCCACTTGTTTACAGGGAGAAAGGTTTTGTTGCCATGGAGATCGTATCGAACGTCTCGCCACAATGAATTGTATCGCAGTGACTATCGATTGCTAAGTCAACGTCATTGTCATTCTTTAACGAAATTAACATTATTCTGTGTTAAGAAAATTCGTGATACATTTAATGATGGTACAGTTTAGCACGAAGCATTTTTCACGAAATTAAATTATTCTTTCTCTTAGGCAGTGATTGAGAGTGCTTCAGAACAAAACGCGAAGTACAATATTTCAACACAAGAAAGGCTAAGTAAATATGAGGATGGAATAAATTTAACCACAATTTGTTCTATTAACCTATTAGCTGAGGTTATAAAATCAAGTAGATGAGAACTGTTTTAAAAAGGGAAGATGAGGTATTTAGCTGGAGAACTGAAGGTAAGAAATCATTTGGTAGAAATAAATTTAAATAGGAAAATAATAAAATGGACTGTCATTAAATGTTTAGGTTTTGGAATGGATTCAACTACCCCAGTGTAGGGTCTCATGGCGACCTGAGAACACGGCAATAAACCTTCGACTTCCATAAATGGGTATGAAATTCTTGTCTATTTTGGCGACTATCAATTTCTCGAATAATCGTGCCGCATGGAGTGTGTTACTTATATAAATCTGTGTACGACCGCATATTATATGACGGTTGTGTTACATTCAGAGTTAAATTGTGTGGAATTCACTAAACATAATTAAACTTAAGAGTGGCGTGATGTAAAACTGGGTATCAGAAACACACATAATATCGTGCCTAGTCTACAGTTGAAACAAACAGGCAGTTAAGAAGACATAGGCTCAACTAATCAGGTCCCTCATGCTAATCGAAGGGCTCAGCATGTAGCTACACCCTAATAAATCTGTATATTAGTGCCGAATAGATACCTTTCATTTGGCATTCGATTGACGAATTTTTACAAAGAATACTTAAACGGGATTTAAAGAGCCGTGTTAAATAATCCACGGAACAATGCGACATCAACCACGAGCTAATCGACAGTTCTCAACAGAATCTCTAGCAGTATCATGTATGTTGGTATTATATGGTTACAACAAGTTAGACTATAAGACAAGGTAATAACTTTTATGCAACAACGTGTATAATTACTGTAATGCATTCCTTAGTGTGAGGACTGGCGTTGTCATGTTTAAGGTTGAAGGATTGCGTAGGTCTCGTTACGAAAAAAGTGCAGTCAATATCACCTTGAGTATTCCAACGCAATAAGCGATTAAAAGTCTGCGTTTTTTCAATCTTGCACATTCCCCATGCAGCCCAGATTTGACACAAAGTGTTTTTCTGATAATTATTGTAATAAAAACATTTTTTAATATTTGTTAATATAAATCTTGCAATTATGTTCACTATAAAGATTTCTGTCTTCTGGGTTATTGCGCTGTGTAGTCTGGTCGATGTTAACCAACGTTTCAGAGGTCATACTGCCTCCGTCATCAGGGCGATGAATATGCCAATAGGAAACCAACCAAACCAACCAAAAAGCTAACCGAGGGCGGAGGCCTGCGCAAGCGCAAGCATCGTCCCTACCTAGGTGACACCATTCCTGCACTCAAGGCGCATTGCTGGAAATGGTAAACGGTCTTAATATAAAAAAAACGGAAATTTTGCTAACGCTAACGGGGTTTCGTCGTGGCGGGAGCCCTGAAAGGGGCCGAGTTAGTGGTCTCTATGCATACAACTAAACTCACCTTTCTCTCTCTACTTTCTCTCCCTCTCCCACTCTCGCCCACGTGCTACCATTGGTCCACTCCCATACCTGCTCCCATTGTTCATACTCACCGCTGTGAGAACCTCAAGTCTTACATGTTCACTATACGTTTGGCATTTCGATTTATAAGGAACTCTATCTATTGTCGATTTTAAGGAATTTTGAATCAATTTTGACTTTCGTTATAGCGAATGTTCGTAAACCGAGATTTGGCTCGCCATCTAGTTAGTTAGTTCACTTATCTTTACATTAGTTCTTGCCATTGCCAATAGAGTTCGAAGCAGGTCACCTACCTTTGACTTTTCGGTGTTTCTATCTGTGTTATACGATATCGAAGGAGCTTAACGGGCCAGAAAATGTTGGCGGGCACATTAGTTAACACCTTCCCAACAGATCTCGCGGCAATGCGCTTCTCTTTATATTAGTTCATGCACTCGCCAAAGCATGGCGCGGCAGTTCACTTATCTCTACATTAGTTCATGTTCCCGCCACTATATGGTGCGGCACTTCACTTAGCTTAAAATGTTCATGCTCTCGCTAATATATGGTGCGGAAGTTCACTTATCTTCCATGTATGGTGGGGGACCCATCGTACCGCCGCATGGCGCGTCCTTAGGTTGCGGATAGAGGGGCGGCCTCCAGGTAAGGAGGTTAGAAGCGAATATATTGAATAATCAGTCGTGGTCAGCGGTCGAGTCGTGGTCGTCCAGGTTGGAGGGTTGGCGTAAGGCTAACAATCTTTCACCGTAAAGAAGGGCTGTTACGAACACATTAACTAAGCCTCGGACCAGGGCGGACACTTTTGGCACGACCATGGCATTTGAAAAAGGATATGAGTTTTGGAGTCGCATGATGGCGAGCCTTTGATTGAGGAATCGATACTAAATATAGATAAAGAAACCCTAAGTAAGCGTATTATTATCCCAATCAAAGACAATGATACGAGTTCCTGACCATGGATCCGGCGCTTGAGGCGCCTGCAGTGAGCAAATTTCAAATTAAAACTGAATAAAAATTAATTATTTGCCATCAGAGACATTGTTTCGAGTGGCAGAGAAACGGAGCGGAACTTTCAGCGAATGCGTCGTTAAATTGTTCATGCTGTTGGACATCTTCATTACCAGGAATGGTAAATCAGCTTAGAATTTAGTGATGTGTTTGCGTTTGTGAATAATTGTGGCTGGTAAACAATTTGAAGTTGTTAGACTCGAAATGGAAAATTTTTACGCACAAGAAAAGCTCGCACGGAGTTCGCGTTTAAGCTTCTAATGTGCCTCGGGAATTAAATAATCTCGTTCCTACAATCTATTCGACGTAGGTCCGAGACCGTTTGTCCTGACTGAAGTTTTTCGTGGTTTTTTTTACTTCTTTCAGGCATATTCTGTGATAGTAAAGGAAACTAGGCCGTAGTACTTTCTGTCAACATATTTTACAATTTATTATTTATTACTCGTCCCATCATTCGACGTAATGCACTTTAAATTAAAAATATCGTCGTTAAACAAGCCGTAAAGACAAAATTCGAAGCTAAAGACCACATTTTCATGATGATCTGCTGGTGTTTTGTACCGTAGAGGCTGAAGATAGGGTTAAGATTATCGCGTGTGTATTCGTCTTTTACATTTCATGCGACACCTATTTCTCAGTTAATAACCTCGTTCGAATTCATGCAATTGTCATTAATAGAGTATCAGAAATAAGACCGAAATTTCGCTTAATAAAAGTCTGTGTTTGAATTTGATCCGTTTAAAGTAACTCGACAGTGGTCATCTGAACCCCTACAGATGTATTCCCCATCCTCACACTATTTGTGTAAGATAAATTGCATTCAGTTTTCGTAATTTACTTCGAGTACATTTGCCGTTTTGACCGGCTTTAACAAGTCTATTGAAAGTTTTATAAAAATAAGACGCCAATATTTATCATTCAATTCGTCTCCTACGCAATGTTAGCAACTTCATGTATGATGTGACATTTTAGGTTCTGAGGTTTTCTCGTAATTTTGGTGCCACTTTTCCTCTAGACACCGCGATATTTTGTGAATACGACGCACCGAATGATTTATGTACTTTTCACAAAATACAGACCGCAATGTAAAACTCTCGTTGTTACTTATCATCTTCTCATTACCTTGAACTTGAGGTCGCGACAGGAGGTTTCGCGTACGGAATTCCAAGAAACCCCACGTACTTTCTCCTGTTTCGAATAGATGCTAAAACTTTTCCCTTCAGCAAACCTTGTTGCACTCTAATTATTCGTTTTCTTGGAGTCTGCTCCTCCGACGCGAGGCTGCTACACATGCAGAGTATCATCAGTGCCAACGCGGATATCCGTCGGCCCGCCATGTCTCCGCGTCTGTGCGCTGGAATCCAGAGTTCCAGATCCATTTCAGGTTACTGCATTATTTATTAGCAGCATAAAATGTTTCACGGGTTACATTATTCAGTTTAATTTAAAAAATTTGAAACACTTTCTTGTGTATGTTATATATTACAAGTGTGTGAATCTTGTGGAAATGTAGGTGAATCAAATATGAACCTAACAGGTCAGATCGAAATTACGTGTTCAGTTGTTGAGCGATATAAGTCTCCGTTGTGACGTGGGTTAGAACCAGAAAGAGATAAAAATTATGAATTCCATCTCAGTCTCCTTGAATAGAGAGATCTGCCAACTTCAGAGGCGATTACACTACCATTTTCTACGCCATAATTGCGAAACATGGGTACCGCAGGTCTCATGCGGAACCCGGAAACATTTTCCCTGGCAAGGGGTGATGGGGTCAACAGCCCCGGAGCCTTGAAAAATTATTTTTAAAATTAATCACGTAAAATAAAACCCGACGTTATTTTGACGTAAATACGTCTATAAGGAAGGGTCATTCGGCAAAAATGTGTTACGAAAAAGGGAAACGAAAAAGTGTAACTTCATTTTATGTTACCTAGGAAACCTCATCTGTTTACTCAGCATTGTTGTTACCTAGGAAACATTACATTACATTTCATTACATTACATTAAAATACATTACGTTACATTCAGCTACCACAGACCCATTTTAAGCGTAAC
Source organism: Zootermopsis nevadensis (assembly GCF_000696155.1). The sequence continues at coordinate 389,910 of NW_019060263.1, forward strand.
TAATTCAAGTTAAATAAGCAATGTCTTATTCAAACTTATATCAATTGTAAAGCATGTAATGAAGGAAATATTTAGAATAAAGCCAATATATAAACTTCCTTTCCGTATAGACGTATTTTCGTCAAATTCTCCGTACCTGTGGTTCCACTGACAACTTTTTAAATAAGGGCAATGAAATTGCAATTGTTTCTTATGCCTCTTCTCATTATTTTTAAATTTATTTCCTTCTGATATAGAACACATTTGATATTAATTATTCACTCTTTACATTTATAATTGAAGGTAACCTAAATTATAAGTTAGAGTAATTATCTTTTGTTTTGTTTATTTCAACTACCAACAATGTGTAAATATGAACCGACAATTTCCAGCTTTTTATATAAAAAACACCTGCGTTTATAACAATGTAAGAAAAATCATTGGAATTTCTAACCCACGCCTGCAACAATGTCGGTTGATCTTGCCAAAAGGCTCTTTTCTCGTTTTTATACATGCAGTATAATAGCGTGAATGAACCGTATTGCACTCCATTCCTTTACCTAAGAACCTAATTGTTACGTCATGTGTTTATTCGGTATTGTTGTGTTTTATTATCGCCGTCAACAATCCGCTTTCGTTATTGTGGAAAGAGCTGAGCTGTGAATCGCTTGTAGAAGAAGTGCGTCGTAGACTAATTAATTTTGTGCTGTTAAAAACGTTTTAGAACTTATCTTTTATAAGAATTATTAAGAAATCTGTGATACTGCCCTCCACTGTCTCCATTGATAATTGCCGGTGGACATCGTGGTCTTTTCCTCTTGAACAAAGTTTGAGGTAAGTGATTCCTATTTATTATTGTTATTCGTCACATTTAATGTTTTTATCTGCATTTAAGAACTCGTTTAAGAGAATTATTCTTGTCTTCTTTTTAACACAACTTCAAATTATATTAGATTGATTTGTGTTTGTTCACGGCATCATTTATAATAAAATAATATTCCAGTAGGAAATTATCATTTTAAATGAATAAAATGTATTTAGTAACCTAGAATCTTAATAAAAAGTTGTCAGTGGAACCACGGGTACGGAGAATTTGACGTAAATACGTCTATACGGATAGGAAGTTTATATATTGGCTTTATTCTAAATATTTTCTTTATACATGCTTTACAATTGAGTAAAGTTTGATTAAGACATTGCTTATTTAACTTGAATTAGTTACGCATAAGATGCGTTTGTGGTAGCTGAATGTAATGTAAAGTAATGTAATGTAAGGTAATGTAATGTTTTATAGGTAACAACAATGCAGAGTAAACAGATGACATTTTCTAGGTAACAATAATGCAGTGTAAACAATTGACGTTTCGTAGGTAACCAGGTTACACTTTTTCGTTCCCCTTTTCCGTTCCCCTTTTTTGACGAATGACCCTTCCTTATAGACGTATTTACGTCAAAATATATGGATGTTATGAAGTGGAATATATATTCTGAATAATAATTCCAACACTTTTCATTTCCTGATACATCGACATTTTTAAAGCGTTTTAGGGAAATGTGAAGAATTTTATTTCGGTTTTACAAGCCTAATTATTGACGAATCTCCCTCTTATTATCTCCCTACAAAAGCATATTAAATCCGGGGAATGTTTGTTATTATTGAGTGCAAAGTATTTATGGGTGCAAAACGTGGTCTTTCACTTAGAGGGAGGAACATGGACTGAGGGTCTCTGAGAACAGAGTCGTGTTGAAGATATTTGGATCCAAAGCGGGAGTGAGACAGATAATAGAGAAAAATGCATGACGAGCACCGATGTTGCTAGGGTGAGGTGGGCAGGGGAGGGCTGTTTGCAAGTTATTGGTTGGGAGAGTTGAAGGAAGGAGACCTCTGAGAAGACCTCGGCGTAGGTGGGAGGATAACAATAAGATGGACAAAGAACCTGAAAATTAAAGTATACAAAACAATAATTTTGCCTGTTGTCTTGTATGGTTGCAAAACATGGTGTCTTACTCAGAGGGAGGAACGCAGATTGCAGGTGTTTGAGAACGTGTGTTGAGGAGGATATTTGGGCCTAAGAGAAAACTGCATAATGTCGAACTTAAAAATCTGTACTCCTCCCCCAATATTGTCAGGGTGATTAAGTCGAGATGAATGAGATGGGCGAGGCATGTAGCCTGATGGATGGGACAAGAGGTGTGCACTGGGTATTGGTTGGGAAGCCTGAGGAGAAGAGACCTCTGGTGAGACCTAGACGTAGATGGGAGGATAATGTCAGGCGGGATCTATGGGAGATAGGAGTTGAAGGAAACTGGATTTTGTTGGCCCAGTACAGGGTCTGGTTGCTGGTTTTTGTTAATTCGGTGATGAACCTTCGGATGCGGTAAAAACGTTACTTAGATTGCACCATAAGCCTGTGTCAGATTCCTCCATGAGGAGTGCCTTTTTTATAATTATTATGTTTTGTGCCCTCCCACATTTCCAAGGTACTTACTTTCTGTAAGGTGGTCCCAGATAATTTCCATTCTGTATGTCAGCCTTGGAGTAAGGCGTTATCTTTACCTTGTGCAGTCATGGCCGTTGCTTGTGATTGGTTTTTAATGGTGATACTGCTCTTCTTCACTTGGATATTTAAAACTGTTTCCAGTGTCTGAGGATAAACACGAGTTCACTATGTGGAGTTTTTCATTTTAACATGCCACGTGGTCATTTTCATGATCCAGTCTTTCTTCTGATGGGGTTCTCCAGAAGACTTCAGAATTGTGTCCTGGGGTAAAGAGTGCCGGGAAGTGACATGAAATATGAAACTGACCAATTGTCTTCATGTAGTGTTTGGGGTTTAGAATTTATGAGCTATATTTCAGTCATGGTTTTCCATCTCAAGGGTCAATCTTAATATGTCTTTTAATTTCATATTGCTGTCCTGCCATGTTTGATAACTACCAAGGTTTATTTTAGTAAGAAATGTAATAGGCAATTTTACATGCTAATATAAATTAATTTTTGTTTTCTTAATTATTTTTAGAACTTTCCGGAATGGCAGAAAAGGCTCCATTGGAGGTAACATTTTGTTTGATTTTTAATTAAAGGTTAAATAAAATTCAGTATACACGTTTATGAATGGAGTGACTGTACTTCGAAATGACTTTCATTTCACATTAATGTGGAACTGTTTAATTCTGCAGTGCATGGGTTTTCATGAGGAATGATGACTTCTTAGCTGGTAAAACATTCCTTATCATTTGCGGAAAGCAAAGGTTCATTACCTGCATTGGACCTTATCTGAAGCCATTTTTGAGGCACTTGAAGTCCACTTTGTTATGAGCTTATTCTCAACCTTATTTACAGTGCTATATGTAGCATCGAAAGGGTTAAATTAATTTTGTAGTGGAAGTACATTTAGCTAGTTCATCTGACCTATCTTCTTTGTTTAGCTCCTAGATGACAAAATGATAATTGGATCAGAATTGTCTTTAAATAGTTAATTATGCATAAGAGGATGTATTTGATTAATTGCTGACAACTTACAGCTGTTTTAGGCAAAAGGTATACTACCATTTTAACTACAACCCAACGTGGTTGGGTGTGGCAGTGTTGTAATTTTAAATGTGAATGAACAAGAGTTTCAACCATTCACTCTTTTAACTGAACTACCAAGCCACATGTGTATCTGACATGTTGAACTAACGCTGTTATAAAGGGGCGTTGTATGTATAACTCTGGTTTACGTAAAAAGTTTGCTCTCTTACATGTTAATTTCTGTGAGTGGTTATTATTCATCATTGTCCTGTTTGGAAAATGTATATCAGAGATTCTTTCCTTTTCTATTTTTCTGCAGAAAGCACGTAGTTGTGTAAGGAAGACAAGAAAGAAGAATAAGAAGGAAAGTCAGAAGAATACGGAGGCAACACAGAAGAATATGAAGTCAAATAGACTGAATGAAGATTCTAAAAAATGCCTTCAGGATTCAGAGAAATGTATGTTGAGACAAATTTGCACTTTTTTTAATACAAGGTTTTGAGACAGTCTTAAAATGTACAAGTATTTTTAAGACCCAAAAGAAGTTTATGGGACTCAATGTAGATCAGAATTCTGAGATTGGTCAGCAGTCAGATGTGTGAGTAGAAAAGTGTCTTCTAGTTCCTGCACTTTACGAGGCTTCATATTGAGTCCACTGGATGGGGTTAATGGTAGTATACTGTAGGAATAGCATAAACAGAATAAATGCTATACGTATCAAAGTCCTCCTCCCTCAACCTTTTATATTCTGTGTATTTTATAGCCAGCTGAACTGGCTACTCATACATTTTGGCCATAGTGATGGTTATAACATCCAGAATGATAGGTAGAAAAAATTGTCGTAATTAATGGATGTTTTAACATCGGCTGTTCACTATAGTTCTTCTCAGCTGTCATTATGCTAGTTTCAGTTTGATATTGTTGTAATAGTATTATTGGTGGATGTGATTTGTAAATGCCTCATTGTCTCTTCCTCTCACTTCTACTCAATGGCTCATTTTATTTTCCTGTTCAGTACGGTCAGTTTGTGTTTGAACTTTGGTTCACTTCATGTCACATTGTAAATACTCAGTAATTTTTAATAAGGTTGAAAACATTGCAGCTTGGGGCTGGAATTTTTTTTCTCTCTCTAAATCTGCCCACCAAGTAACCTGTCCATTGGATCCTGGAATTAAAATGGCTGCACCATGAGGTTGACTATTAACCACTGTTTACTGTTCAGGTCTAGAATGTAAGGAGCTCGACCTCCAAGGCCCTATATGCTTGCACGACATGATGCTTATGCACAGAAGCAAATTTAACTGTACTGTGGCGTAGCGATAAGGGGTTAGGATGATTTTAAGGCAAAATTCACAACTGATGCAAACAAAAATAAGGAGGAGTCCTTTGTAAATATTGCAGATGAAGCTCAAGGGGCGAGACCAAAGGAAGGCATCAGGACCAAGTTTAATATTTATTTGGACAGAGCAAAGAAATGGAACCCATACATAACAGAGGGCAAAGGGAAGAAACCACCGAATGCTGGAGAGAGTGGGCTAAAGTAGGTGAAACCTTTTTTTAAATATCAGTGTACTGATATTTCTGGATGCAGGACTGTAATATTTATGTTTAAGTTCTGCAGTAGTGCGGGTATTTTGATTCTTGAACAGCCAGTCTAACCTGGTCAGCAGAACACAAGATCCTCTGTACACTTGTTTGTCACAGAAAACGTTGTCAGTGGAACCACGGTTCCGGAGAATTTGTCGTAAATACGTCTATACGGAAAGGAAGTTTATATATTGGCTTTATTCTAAATATTTTCTTTATACATGCTTTACAATTGAGTAAAGTTTGATTGAGACATTGCTTATTTAACTTGAATTAGGAAGGCTTCAGATGGGTCTGTGGTAGATGAATTTCATGTAAGGTAATGTAAGGTAAGGTAATGTAAGGTAACTATGTAGGTAACTATTGTTGTTTATTTGTTGATAAACAGATGACGTTTCCAAGGTAACAGAACAATGAAGTTACACTTTTTCGTTCCCCAGGTAACATAATAATAAAGTTTGACGTTTCCTAGGTAACATAACAATGAAGTTACACTTTTTCGTTCCCCAGGTAACATAATAATAAGGAATAATTACGAAAAGAATCTACAGATCGAGCTGGAGAAAGCCACAAAGGGAGAAAAGCCCTGTGTTAAGTGGTCAGTTGCGGCTGGGCTGGAAGGAGCTGAGAAAGTTTCGAAGCAGAAGGTCATTTTCCCCATAAAGTTTCCACGCGTGTTCACTGGAAAACGAAAATCTTGGAAAGGAATATTACCTTTTGGGGTAAGACTTTAAATACGCTGTCACGGTATAAGGAGGAGGTACATTTATGTTATATTGTTTATGTTGTTAGGGTGAGGTGGGCAGGGGAGGGCTGTTTACAAGTTATTATTTGGTAGGCCTGAAGGAAGGAGACCTCTAGGAAGACCTCAGCGTAGATGGGAGGATAACATTAAGATGGACCTTAGGGAAATGGGACTCGATGGAGCGAACTGGATGCAAATGGCTCAGGATAGAAATCGGTGGTGGGCTTTCTGAACACGATGATGAACCATCTGGTTCGGCAAAGAAAGTGGGCTATTTAAATTACATTTTGTGCTTGTAGTGTATATAAATGTGTAATTTAGGCAGGAAAGTCCTTAATCATGTAAGCTCTTCAGCACTTATAGTTCTACGTAGGGAGAGAATAACTCGAAAATTTTATGGTTATGAAAAGGAGTAGCCTTCTTTTTTCAAAATTTATTTCCTAACTGTCTGGTTCTGCATCAAAGGTCACATCATTTCTATGGCATATTTTTGTCGTAATTTTTTAAAATCTTTTCGCCAAAGTAGAAGCATCCAATACTTTATAGATTACATTGATATTTTATACGTAATGTCTACGTGGTTTACATATAAGAAGATTTAACTTTATGCGAGTAATGACAAACACGCGGCATGACTTAATATTGCCTTTATCAGTCACATCTTCAGGGTGATTAAGCCAAAACCTGTGTGGTGGGCAGGGCACGTGGATTGCATGGATGCGGCCAGAGGACTTCACCGGGTGTTTTGGAAAGTCTGAGGAGAAGTGGCCGCTGGGGAGACCTAGACGTAGATGGAAGGATAAACTCAGGCGGGATCTATCGGAGATAGGAGTTGAAGGATTTTTTTGGCCCAGGACATGATCTGGTGGAGGGCTTTGGTTAATTCGGTGATGAACCTTCGGGTTCCGTAAGCAATTTTTTAATGTAACTTAAAATTCAACCCTTACTGTAGTATTTAACTTTCGGTTGAAATACATTTCAATACATTTCTCTAAGATCGATTTAACCTTGATTTCGCTTCTCTCCAAAACCTGTGCATTTCTTACGAGCGTCGTTACACAAAGCAAAAAACATATTTTCATGTATATACCATAGTCTATTTCGGTGAGTTCCCAACCAAATAATGTGTGAATTTCTTGTCTCCTCTGCAGTTGATCATGGCATAGCTTCATAAAAGTTTATAAGGTCCACTTTGAACTGTTCAACAGATTTCAAATCACCCTTACGTGAGGGAAAATGAGGCGTCCAGACCCTTGATCTCGGAGACGCTCGCGTTTCTGGACGACTCAGAAATGATGACTAAGGAAGACAAGGAATTCGTGACACCAAGGATTGCCGACCCGCGAATCCCACAGGACATTCTTTTTGCTATTGGTGGGAGATATAATGGACGCCTGTCAGATGTGATCGAAGCGTACGACGCACGAGCAGACCGATGGAAGACGGTGAGTTGCATGCATTTCTACTCTTACCGTGCCTTGTTAAATGACGCCTCCGAGAAAAACTACTTTTCCTCCTTTTTACTTAATTTTACTAAGTAATTGTTTATTTAAGTTTAATCACGAGCACCTCGTTGCCTCTTTACTTCGTGTTCGTTTATTTCCATTGCAGTGAACCCTTTTTTGAAAGAACCTCCAAAGACTGAATTAAAAAGAATAAATACATAAATTACACACACGCTGAGTCTCTTGTACAATGTGAGTTCTAATAGGAATCGACGAAGGATGTGAAGTTTGCCTTATATACATTTTACAATAAGCGTCCACACATCAACTGTCATGGCAACCTGTCTGCTGATTTTAGGCATGAAATGAAGTCATCGTTAATCGTCAGTGGATTTCAAGGTAATAAAAGAAGCACTGACCAGTGTCGATTTTGGCCATCTGCGTGGTAACGCCGCGTGAATTAGAAGGCTTTGGGGTGGGGTAGGGTGACGAGAGCACTGGTAATCTTTGAGCTTCTCTTCGCGTCTTCCTGATTCCTCCGTCTCTCATAATTCCACCATTGCTCCAAGTTAATTTCTCACGGTCTTTGTCGAGTGCCACCCGTCACGGTGTAGCAATTTCGGTCCACTTTTGGAGGTTGCACCTCTGCTCCGGTGGTCGGTTGCTTGGACTCTAACGTAAGGACTTCACTTTAATAGGACAAATGACCCAAATAAACATAAAGCCTGTCGTTATTGCAGAAGGGGGTCGTCGACTCGATCGGCCAGCGATATCTCCACAGCACGGTAGTAGTCGGTTCCGACATTTACGTCATTGGTGGTTCCACCCACAAGGAAGTCTTAAGATCATGTAGCTGCTTCAACGCTGTTACGAAGAGATGCCGCAAGGTGGAGCCTACGATTGCCCGAAGGTAAGATGCAGCTTGGTAACTAGGGAACTCCTTGGAACAGAGTCCTTCTTTAAAAGCTGATAGTCGATCCGTTAGTCAAGATATAAATGTGGGCACGAGATGTAAAATTGTACCACTCACATACAGGAGGACTTTTGCGACAATGTTGGTTTTAAGAATACAATTTGCTTGTTAATTCATTTGGATTGTGATTTAATAATGACGAGCGAACAACTGCGTTCTGCGAGAGGAAATGCATCTCCATCAGCAATAAGTGAGCATAGAGGAGCGTGTACTTCTTTTCGTTTCAGATCCAATTTAATGGTGGCATTTCTGCGAGGTTTTGTTTACGCCATGGGCGGTTGCTCGGGTGGTTGGGTTCAGAGAACGGTTGAAAGATACAACTGCGAGAAGAACTCGTGGTGGTGGATCGCTGCTATGAACTGCGCGCGAACCAGAGGAGATGCGGCTGTGCTGAATGGTACGTAAATCCTGTGAAACGAAAATGTGTGAATTAGTGCAGTGTCTAACTGCTTAAAGTTCTGAGTGCGTGATGGATTCTTCTGCCCTTGTAAGCTGTCCCTGTGCATCGTCTTCTGTCTTTGTAGTGTACACTAGGAGTGAATGCAAACAACGATCAAACTATCAAACTGGCTCTCATATAATACAGATGTAATATATTTTTGAGACAGTTAATAATCTCATGTTAATAGTACATTATATTATAAATGTAGATCACCGCTTGGCAGCTCGTACCTTACATCTGTGACACCAAATTTAATAAAATTCGTTTCACAGAAGATGTAACTTACCATCATTTCCGTTATGCATTAATTATGCACTTTATGCTGTTTACATTAAATTTTATCAGTTAAAATCGTTTCCTTTGTCACGCTGACTGTCTGCATTCAAAACAAAACAAAAACATATGAAAAGAGGCAGCCGTGTCTGTGCAGTTGCTGTGACACGAGGGGGGACATTTAGTACAATATCATTAATAGATTTACAAATTTAAGTACGGATTGGCCCAATTTCTGTGCTCTGCAGGGGCCAGTTTAATGCCTCGTCCTACACCAAATATGTTTACAGTTCCTGTCATATAGCTAATTTCTTTTACAGATAAAATATACGTCGCTGGTGGAAATAATGGTCAGAATTATCTAAACTCGGTGGAAGTTTACGACCCAGACACCAACCAGTGGACGTTCGTTGCACCAATGCATTCTCAACGTACCGCGTTTTCTTGTGTCGCCTTGCACGGCTGTCTGTACGCCCTAGGTGAGAACTCTGGACATTCTGAGTGATGTTCCTCTATCCTTCTTACAGAACTTTCATTTATGAAATGTTTTCCTGGTTTGCTTTGAGTGACTGAGATTTTATGAACAGCTTTTCTCCTGTCATTAACGAGTTAGTTTGTCAATAATTTCAACCCCGATTCATGGTTTCGATTACATTCTCCATAAAGAACACTTAACTAACTAACTAACAACAGATAATCTCCTGTGGTATCTCAAGTAATGTATTCCCTATTTGTCACACAGTCCCAGTTTTAAAGGTAAATATTTTGTTCTTGTAACAAGGAAATTTCAGTTTACTGTGCTGTTATCCCCAAAAAGCCGATGGTTTAAAGCATTCCTTTCGCAGTCTTTGCTTTTCGTCACTTGTTTGTGTAACGCCATCTTGTGTTATTGTTGAAAGCTAATTTCGCACGCAGTTCATGAAACAGAAAACAGATGTCAGGCGCAATTTCCTGATGCTACATGTGCGAAAGGATTATTGTAGGTATTTCATCCTTAATTTCTTTCATGCTACTAATATTAACACTGCAAAAGGGAATGAATTTTCTTCCTTATATTTCATTGTTTCGTTCCGTTTACGGAAAAATTTTAAGAGCGTAAAGTCCGTTGGATAAGATGGACGTAGTGTGAAGCATTGAAGTTACGAGAAATACAAACATGTAGAAAGTTATAATTGATAATGTTGAAGGTAAGATACCACTTGTGATACATAGGCGTAAAAGGAAGGATAATATTAAGATGTTTTATGGAACTAGAGTATGTATGAAAGTTTCAAATACCGACTTTTGTGAATAAGATAATGAATCTTAAGGCGCCATAAAGGCCAAACATTTCGTGACCAGGTGACAGGGTAATAAATATCAAGAAGATTCCCGCTGAATGGGGTTAGAATAAGTTCCATTTGGCAGCCTTTTCTTATATGCTGCGACCTGTTACGGAATTTTTGTGTGTGAGCAGGAGGATTCAATGGTTCATCATTCAGTCTCAGTACCGAAAAGTATGATCCTGCAGAAGACACGTGGACCGAGATCCCTGCCATGAACATCTATTCATATTACTTCCACGCAGAAGTGATCGACGACACGATCTTTGTCATGGGTGGAAATTTTGACGCGTACGCCCACCTGTCCTGGAACGTCTCATATTTCGATAACAAGGAAAATCAATGGTTTGTTTGTTTGTTTGTTTGTTTTTTTGTTTGATTGTTCAGAACTTCATAATCACAATCTGTTACTTTCCAAAAGCACTAGGAAATGAATCATTTTCGGTCAGGGTATTCGCGATCTTGCGGATGCTGCGCCGTGTAGTGTCGTAGAAACTGACCGACGTTTCGGAGGTTCTTACTGCTTACTCGGAGCCTTGAATACAACGCGCGAAAGATGGGTGAGAGATATAAGGTAGAATGAAAGCAGGCAGGGCGAAGTTGCGGTCAAGCTGAATCGTTAAAGCAGAGGGCGAATGACTAGGTAATGCTAATCAGACGTAAGCTTTAACTGCATTAATGAGAAGCTCTTTGACTAAGTTTCTTTGATCAGTGGTACTCTCTTGAGCAGGAAGTTTCTGGCGTTCGGCACATCGGCTTCACCATAATCTTCGACTTTCGTCAAAGTGTTAGTCCAGTTTTAGGTTTAATGAAGCCTAACCGTCCCATGTTCCCATTTTTAATGGAAGTTTATTTTGAAATGGCTGTCTCTTGGCGTGTTTGGCCATGCTGTCTCCTGCCATCTGTTGACGGAGTTGGTAGGGAGCTCCGAAAACATCCCAGAAGACGATTTCTTCATGCTCTACTGTGCAAGAGCCAGAAATCGCACAGAAATTCATTTGAATTTGGTTTTTGTCTGTTTTACATCCAGCCGAAGCTCTCCAGAACTATTTTTGGTGGGACAAAAGAAATTTGAAAATGTATTACTAAAAGAGTTAAATATTGTCATGGGCGCATGTCTCAAACAACACGCTTATCTCTCCAAAGAATGTGTGTGACTAAATGTATTATTCTGACCGAAGGTAATGGCTTGATGAAGTATACCAAACGTAGCTATCGCAGAAAACAAGTCATTTGACAGCGTTTCAAAATAGTAATAATTTCTCCCTCCACTTTGACGTAATAAAATGTATTACGTTATAATAGGACGTTGGCCGGGGTTCTACGTGCATGAGTGAAAGAAAGATCACGTGGGAACTGTTCTGAACTAAGGCGTGGCAATCGTGCATTGAATTCCGATTGGGGGAATTTTTGTTAAGTTTGTCCGGAAACAAATTATAAGCCTGCGTCCTTAGCTTCAAGCAGTTTTCCATTCTACCCAAAGACAGAGCTAGCCCATCAGACGGACATTTTTAGGTCAACACATTTTACGACTCACAAAGATAATTCTTTTATACTTATTCTACACAGAAATCTCTGATATTTTAGAACCCCCCCCCAAAAAAAAGTGTATTTATGTTTTAAAAAAAATGGTTAATTTCTTTTGAGAAATGCTTTGACATTGAAATTACATTTCTATTAAATTTATATTAAAAAAATTATTTATGGTAGAAAACGTATTCCTTCGTGAGTTACGTCATCGCATGTAGAGCTACTTAATTTCTGTAACTGTGTCAGTGAAATGTGATTTAAATTGTCTTGAGTGTAGATAATACTGATGGATGATACAAAAGGATTTATTTCCACTTTTAATATTTCAAATTGCAGGTGCAAGGTGACAAACATGAATGTTTGTAGATATGCTCTGTCGATTTGTGTCATCAAGAACCTACCGAATGCAAGCGATTACGCCTACAAACACACAGACAAATTAATAGAGGAGAAACGTAAAAACAAATGGTTGATTTGGAGAACACCTGTTCGCAGTCGATTACCACGACGGCGAACACATTAAATTTAATTATTTTCCTTACGAAAGTAATGAAGATAACTGGGAATTGATGTATTAGCCACAAAGAAAAATAAAGAGAAATATTGTTTGCAGCAAAGAAGGAAAAATTATTTCTCCTCGTTATTTTCTGCTCAATAAGTTTTATTGAAATTCATTATTTTAAATACGTTCAATTTTATCCAAAATATTACTCTCCATTAACACATAGTAGATTCCCTTTGCGTCTTGTATTAAATAAATCAACTTGTGACGACATATTTCGAGTTACGAAACCGTCTTCATGATATTGGGGGAAGATTAAATGTTTTCCTACGTGAACGTCATTTACAAAAACGATATTATGAAGGCTACACACTGAAAATTTTGTATAGATATTTTAAAAAAAAACTGTAAAAGTACATTTGGCTGAATTGCCCCGATATACCGGGTAATTGTGCCATGTCCCTGGAGAATTACCAAACTTTTCAAATGCCATGCTTTCAGTCAACAAATGTATTTATTTATTCAAAATATTTTTCGGTACTTAAAAGTATTTTAATGACTAAGTACAATATATTGCCACAAAATACACAAAACTAGGAACTTGAATTTGGTTAAGATACGTACAGAGTAATAGAAAAATGTGACAGCTCTAATCAGACTGGGAACTCGAACCATATCCGGGAGTCTAAATCTGTATAACTTTCTTCGTTTTAATCTTTCATAATAAAGCAATATCTCTCTCTCTTTCAATATATATATATATATATATAAAATTGAAGATTGTTCTTGAGCTTTCACCCTTGAGCGCTGCCTTACTCAGTAGCTTTAAGGCCACCTGATCAAATTATCAACAGCTCAGCTAAACTACAATTCGTATCCTGACGCGGGGAGGCCTATCGATTCACTGCAAGGGATACGACACGGTCACGCTTTACCCCCGGGAAAGGATCACGGTACCCAATGCATAGGAGGCTGGGTGGACCCAAGAGCTGGTCTATACGCAGAGGCTAGACCGTCGGGGATCATTATTAAAAATATTACTTGCCACTTCTTGCGATATTTAGATGATTCTATAATGAACTTGTTTAATGTCTGACTTTCTCTGTGACTTTCTCCCGTGCCGTAGCCGCGCGGTCTAAGTCTTGGGACCGGTGATATGAATGCGCGCTGGTTCGAATCTCGGGGAAGGAAATTTCTCATGAGATTTGCGACTGGTGCCAACCCAGCATCGTGAGGTAATTGGGGAGCTCATTAGTTCACGCCCTCACCAATACATGGCGCGGCTGTTCACTTATCTTTATATTAGTTCATGTTCTCGCCATTATATGGCGCGGCAATATATTTATCTTTAGAATTGTTCATGCCCTCGCTAATATATGGAGCGGCAGTTCACTTATCTTCAATTTATGGTGTGGGTCCCATTATACGGCCGCATGGCGCGACCTCAGGTTGCGGATAGAGGGGCGGGCTCCAGTTTAAGGAGGTTAGCTGTGAATATATTGAATAAGCAGTCGTGGTCAATGGTCGTCCAAGTTAGGGGTTGGGCGTAAGGCTAACAACCTTTCACCGTAAAAAAAAGCGCTGTTACGAACACATTAACTAAGGCTCGGACCAGGATGGACTCTTTTGGCACGACCATAGCAATTGAAAAAGGATATGAGATTTGGAACTATTCTTGGGCTCTGCATTTCAAACAGCACAACTAGTGTTATACAACTTCCACCAGAGTGCAGGCCTTGACGTTTTGATGACCGCCATCTGCAACTGGTAAGTAGAACTATGTTGATGTTGAAAACAAGTATGAGACGGGTGCTTCCATCTCTGATATCGTTTGCAGTAAGCAGCATTTTACCCATGGTCGCCAGTCTGTTATGAGGAATGGTAGAGTAGGTTTGTGTTTGTGTCTGTTGCAAGAGATAGGATATATTTGAGCACAATTGTTTCCAGGACCCGATCTCAGCGACAACTGGATGAACTTGGTAAGTGATTACAGTATTGTTTAAGGAGCTGTTTTTGTATAAAAACGAGTGGACTGACTTTCGTGAATTTGTTACATGTGCAGGTGGAAATTGGATGTTATGAGGGTTGAATCAAGTGTGCAGTGCTTTCGCTCATTTCTTGAAATATCTGGGAAAGGGTTTTGAGATGTCAAGGTCGTGTCATAATTTGGAAGCCATACTTTTGTGTCATGAATTTGCAAACAATAACATTAGATTTCGATCGCTGAATGATTATAGTTCGTCTTATATTTCATATCCATTGTTTCTTGATATGTTTTGACATGTCAGTTATATCACACATATTAAACATATATGCATATTGGGGTTGTGATTTGTGAAGTGGCACTGAACCAGGTTTTCCGTGCTAGTCATTATTCCATTAATGCTCCATATGCATGTGTATGCGACGCACCTGACCAGCCAGCATGTGACCCTCTCCTTACTTCGTCCTTCACCCATAAACTGGTAATTACAGGTAGTTTGTTGGCAACGGAATGAGGAGATCTTTTTCACCTTTGCGGATATGTTGTACCATTTAGAGCGTTCAGCACTCGAACACACTTCTGTATTTATGAAGGTGCGAGGATATCACAGAAAGCTTTGGTTGTGGAAACACATTTTCTTTTATTATTGTGCACTTCTGTGCATACATACTTAGTATTAACTTCGTTGTGGACGAGTAAGGTTGGGATAGGATGATTACCGTTATTGTTAACATTTTTCCCAATATTCTTCCATAACCTTCAAAATCCCTTGTAACTTCGAAGATGAAGAATGCGTTAACCCGCACTTCAACATTCGTACCCAGGCACAGGGATGGCCTGATAGTCTCCCAATTTCACGAGCTTTTGATAGGCGAATTAGTTGTAATGGTCACAGACTATGTATGATGTATGTATACGCTTCTCAACATGACACGCCAACCGATTTTTATCATGGATTCATTACATGCAACGAAATCTCTGTCATCCTTTCTTACTGATAGCATCCATGTAACATTTCTTTGCGTCATGATTGGATGGGTTCAAAGTAAAAATATAATTAGGCTTCAAGGTTTTATTGGTTTTTGTATCTCTGCGTTTAACAACTGAAGATGACTGTCTTCTGTGTTGTTGCGCCTTGTAGTTTGATAGAAGTTTACCGACGTGAAAACCTAAGTCTTACATCTGACAAATTATTTATATTATTCCGTGACGCTGATATTTGTATTCTTACATTGTTTTTCAAGCTTCTGCATGCAGCTTGTGAGTTTGGGTTGGGCGCCGATGTGATCATGGTAGAGAGTCCTTGAAGAGCTGATCGTTACTCAGCCGGTCAAGACATTTCCCGCCATTTGTGGAACGGGGAGATTCAGTACATGCCCACAAGAGCCCGCCACCGGTCCTTGTTCTGAGTCAAGTTATTTCATTGAATACCGTGCTTCTTCAAGCTCTGTTTAATGCCGTCTTTCCATCAACAAGTGGTATTTCACCTTGATAGTTTCTGTGTACGTTTCTCATATCCTCTGTATGTCAGCCTTCTTTACTTAATCAGGTAGAGAATACAAATTAACAGGTGCCGACGTGTACAGGACTTGGGGTACCCCTGATCTGGGAGGTGGCGGTTGTTTGGTTACGTAACAACGCTGTATCATCTGTAGTGTAGAACGAAATGTGAAGGTGTTGTGAAGAGAATGTATTGAGGGAACCCAGCCTCGAAAACTATACGCCGGTATCCAATCAATAGGAGGTTCTGCGATGTGCTGCCCTTATTGGGAACATAACCCCAGTTATCCACCCGTCGGCTGAGCTAGTCGGCTCCGCTAGAGGGTTCAAACGGCCCCTGAAACCAGAAGCATTCTGCCGGCACGGGTTCGTGACTCTGGTATTGATCGACTCTTGCATTTGCACTAGCACCTGTCGCTTTAGCCGTAGTTTTAATTACGCATCGGATTGAATTCGGCGAATGTTTGCTACCATTGAGTTCAGAGCTCGTCCGGTATCTAAAAATTATTTTTTTAAAAAAAACATGAAAATATAAAAACAAATATTTTACTTAGCTGCTTGGTTTTTCAATCCGTGAGAAAGACATTGAGACAAATTGTGCTGAGGATAATATTTGGAGCTGATACGGAAGAACTAGCAGTAGGATGTTTAAAATTGGATGCTGGTAATGAAGAGTTGCATAATTGTTTATCTTTCGACAGGTGATAAGATCAAGGAGGGCGAGATGAACTGGACATGGAGCACTCATGCGAAATGAAAAATGCATGCGAAAATTTATCTGAAAATCAGCATGAAAGTGACTGTTGGGCGACATGGCTTGAAAGGGGGGTAGTGTTAAAAATAATCCGAAAGAAACAGGTATGGATGTATTAATGGATGAGAGATAAGTAGTTTGAAGCCACTTTGCGTGACGTAACATTTATTTAGTGCTGATTCTAATTTTAATGGTTCATATTGTTTAAAATCCTTTCCTTGTATAGTCGGCGTAGTAGTTTTTGGCCGGTGGAGGAGCTGGCGGACGGGCCTACTTTGTGTACCTGAGGTGGCACTGTCAGCGTATTTCATTTGTTTGGGCGTTCAGTCAGACTCGCTCCTAGCCTTCCCCTTGAAAATTCCACCGGCCAAAAACTATTGCGCCGACTATACGTATCTTAAAATTTTTCGTTATTTTTCAATGTTACTCAAGGGATAGATCTGGTAGCATTATGAAATATTTTACAGTCGCTTCCCGCGCAGTAATTTTAAACTCAGCGTTAAACAAGATCCGCAGATAATGCAGCATCTTTAAATAATTTGTTAACAGCATGGGCAGAAAATTCCGTACTTGGTAAGCAGCAGACTTTTATACGAGTTGAGACTTGTTTCTTGGGTGGGAAATTGCCTGTTTCCAGACTGTTAAAGTAATCTTACTGTCTTTCACTAAAGCAGGTGTTGGAGTGATATTCTGGTGAATAGACTGGATTAAGCAGGGCTAAGTACGTGTTGTTTGCTGTTCATGTTATGTAACGACAGTCTCAAATTCAGATGCCGTAAGCGTCCGTAACAAAGTAAGAACCTAGCATGGCGTATTTAAAGTTGTGTTGCATCAGGAAAGTCTTGAGGACAATCAAAACAAGCGTCAGTCAGGATAGCCTAATTTCGAACCTTGAACAAATCGTCCCTAATTTCCGATTTACCGGAGTGGTAGCAGCCATGGCCAAATAGTTTAGTGTACTCCCGCTGTCAGTTGCTTAGGCCATACAGCGTTGGATGTTAGGATTGTGAATAAATAATAAATTTAAAGGGTGTGGAAGTTGGCTTCGTGGCCAGATTTAAGATACTATTCCGGAATTTTCCTGGAGTGACGGAGGAAAACCCTACAGTAATTATTCTAGCCTACTTTTGTTTCCTTTCCTTATAGAAGTATATTATGAGAACACTTATGTTCTTTGTGTGTCCCCTCCCCTTCGAACTTTTAAACAAGCTGACCGATTTTCTCTAAATTTAGTATGATCGTAATATCAACTGGCAATAACATGCCGAACGAGCAAACGTATGAGGTGGGAACAACATTAGAGTCACGTAATATATGATACTGAAATGATCTATGGCAGTAGAACTTCAAAAAATGTTTTTGATTCCAAACTGGCGCATAAAATCTTTGTTCAGATTTCGGTTGAATTTCATCCAGTTCCTGAACAAGTTCTTTTTTGAGCTGAAATCTCTACGTACCTGTTACCGTCATTGTTCAGAAGCGGCTGTGTTTAATTCATTTTGTATTGTATTCTTTTCTTTTGAAAGGATCAGTAATCAACCCGTGAGTGAAAACATCGCTGGGAAATAATTCAAGGCCCTAGGTTGTGCGCAATGTACGACGTGCGGACTCTCGATGGTGATTAATGTCAGACAGTAACTTTCTGTGAAACTGCGCAGAATTGCAAAACTTATATTCGGTTGTGACAGACATGCATGAGTGTGCACGAAGTAGGGAGGGAGAGGGACAGATGTCGAAAGTGTAAATGGGCGGATGAAGAAGGTCAGACAATAGAAAGATTCATTAAAACGTTGAAGGATTCTCTGGGAACGTTTTTGGAAGCGGCTTTAGAGGAGTGTGCTGAATTGCCGAACTGTGCTCGTGGTAACCCAACAGTTGAAATATGATTCTGGTGTCAGAGCTGTTTCAAATGAAGGTGAAAACGCGACATGATCAATGGGGATCATATTTCCTTCTGGACAAGACGATATGAATGTTGGTGGAAAGGAGACCAGCACAGAAATTAGGAGCATGCTGTGATTTGTCGAATAACGACGACTTCCGGCACGTCATCGGCGGGGGTTGGTAGAAATCGACTAGTTTATTCTAATAAATCTTATGTATTTCTTTTATTCTGTTATTTGTACTGCTCAAAATACAAAGTACGTTAGTAATGGTCTAGCGGTTAGAACGTTGGCCTTGTAATCCTGGAGTCCCGGGTTCGATTCCCGGAGGTGCTCAGATTTATAACTTGTGTTGGGCAAGGCCGTGGTCTAGGCAACACGGAGTTTTCCTCCGTGGCATCCCAACAATTACTCCATTCACACAGAGAAGAAGGCAATGGCAAACCACTTCTGGATCATCTGCCAAGAACGTATATGAACAGGTCCCAGTCCGAGAAAAGGATGGAAGGATCCTGTTCATATGGACCTGTCGTCAGACAGAACACTAAATAAATAAATAATGAAAGGTAGTGAGTGGTTGGAAGCCTCTACGTGCCTTGTATATTCATCCTGCAGGTAACGTCGAAAGAAGTTCCTTGTTTTTCACGAGTTTAAAATTCTAGGGACCCAACATCTTCCTAGGGACGACCCTTATTTCTGCAACAAAGTATTTTGGTAGTGTCAGTATTTGTCTTTAACTTATTTACAGTTCCATACAATTAAAGAAGTCGGAATGTATTGCTATTCACTCGTATGACCTGCGCGCGAGTCCGACTCGCTAATCCATGAGTTGTATTTTGTTGCTGAATTGCATTACATAAACAAGGCATCTGTGCACGATTTCTGTAGCAGTAGGAGAGCATGTTTTGTGATGTTTACCCGAACTTCTAGTTATACGTAATATGTTATTCGAATGTCACGCATTACATTCGGAGTTTCCTACTCTGTTACATTTTCTTATGTACTGTAACGAATAATTGAATGAAAGTACAGGAACAGTAATATTTTAGATGTACTGACATAGTGTGCTTTAAAATCCACATGCTTTTATAATGTATTCAGTACATAACATGCACTGGAAACGCAAATAGAACCGACTCGTCGTCATTGGTTGGCACATGTCACCTGACGGAAAGTTCCTTCCACTAATCATCGTAGACAAGTCACGACAACTGTTGAGAGGCATTCTTTTGTATTGCGCACCGATAGAAACAGTGATAATTATGTTCATAATGACGGTGCAAACATATTAGTCTGTTGGTCGGAGAGATAATGTAAATGCAAATGGGAGACCACAACTGGCCCAGGATTGGCCGAAAATGAACTTTGACCTTCTATAAAAAAACACTAATTTCTGAGCTACTGACGGCATCTCATGAAGGAGTCTGCTCCATGGAGTTTGTAATTCAGTCAGCTACGGACTGGACTGCTGGGTTTCGTTTCCCGGCGGGGGCGGTAATTTCCCTCTTTGGCACATCCCGACCGTTCCTGGAACCCATCCAGCCTCCTGTCCAATTGGTACCATTTCTTCCCGCTGGAAGCTTGAATCTGGCCACTCACAAAGGTGAAGAATGTACCTTCGTTCCTTAGTGTTTAGTTTAAAAGCTCTGCAAAATTCGGTTAGAGAGTAGTAATGTCTTCGTATCTTAATCCCTCATCCTTTCTTCTGTTATATCTTTTGTACCCTATCTCATCTCCTTTCTCCCAAATTTCTTTCCTATCCCTTCCATGTCTCAGTCTCCTCGGTTTTTCTCACGCTTCATACACTACTATATCCCTCTTTTCAATTAACATATCACGCTACATTATCTAAAACAAATTGCCTGAATATATAAAAAATTTCTGAAGTAAGCTCAAAAAGTCACATTAAACACCATTGTATCCTCAGTTTGTAAATATAAAAAATATACACAGAATTTTTTGTTGAAACGATAAATGACTAAAACCAGTTTTGTGAATATACCACATTTCTTCCGTAACTATCTTCACAGACTCACGACAGGATTAATCCCATCATTCATAGCGTAATAATATATACTACAATATTCGTCACACAGAACCGGTTACATGAAAACTATTATGCTCCATGTTCTGTCGAAGTGTCGTGAAACCATGAACACTGCAAATTACATTTTTTGGTATTGTAGAGAATATTCTGACATCCACTGTAAATACTAACAAGTCTGTATAACCGTCTAAGGCTAGAGACCCACTGGCGCGACTAGCCGCGTGCGGCGTGTCGAGTGTTGTCGCGCGCGGTTGTTATTTGTATTGCTTTTTATAGGTGCGAAACCCAGTGACGACATTAAAAAATAGCCATTCTGTTATTTAATAAATTGTTTACTCAGTTGGATAAAGTAAAGAAATCCCATTATGTACCAATGTTGGAACTTAGGGGAGAGGTGGTGTAGTTCCTACCCATTCTCATCTTCGGCACTAGAAGGTGGTGAGTGGTGGTGGGAGGTCATCAGATTAGGGTTGGAATCAGTGGAAAGTAGACGGAAAATAAAGACACGTGTCTGGCCCTGTCGTCGTAGTTTCTGAATTATGTGCTTGCCATACTGAATTATAGTTTCCCACATTTTATACTTTGGGGTTTTGAAAGGCAACGAGGAATCAGAAGTCTGCCGTCTCGACATCGCCGGTAGGATCTGAAAAGTATTCCGAGGGATACAAGAATATTCAAAGTGAAATCAGAGTAAAATTAGAAAATACAATTTGTCATTCATTGTGGAGGCTTCTGTTTCCTCATTGTCTTTTCAAAACTAATGATAAAATATGGGAAACTTTTAAGTTTTGAAACTTTATTTGTGAAGAAGCGACACATATTAAAATATTTTTTAAAAGTAACGACTAAGGAGAGACGTTCATGGCCACTTTTTGAAGTATTGTTCGTACGTGTGCATCGAACCGGAGCTAAATTACTGGGGCTGGAACCGGATATACCCGGAGTGATAATGAGTGGAAAGCAGTTCTGACGGTTAATGTTACTAGGTGTCCTGACTTATCCATCGTCTAATATTCTGAACAGAACACCATTTCGGAAACTGTAACTGGCCCCATGTACATAAATCATTGATATTCGCCAGTATTAATTCCGATTAAACGAATGCATCAAAAATGAAACCATGTCAATATTTTTAAAATGCATAGGAGTAATCTATAAAAATTAGCATTTTCGTATTTTAAGCGGATATAATCTTTAGTTATTAAACAAAGGAAGTGTAATTTCATTGTGTTAAAACGAAATTTGACTTTCTTGGGTTCTCGAATCTTCTTTTAAGTGCATTAATTCCGGTGAACGGGGTCCAGAATTATAATACAGTATTTTATTTTGTTTATATTTCCCATGTAGACTTACTGATAGTGGAGGAACTAATTCATACGGGCTGGTGAATCCTGAGCGTTGCAGTTGAATTGTAAGCAACCATTGCATCATGTCAAGATGTTCTGATTTTGTCTACCCGAATATCAGTTTCTTATGGGTTCTGTGGTACCTTTAAAACATGTTAGCTACCATCCATTGCGTGTTACCATCAATAAGTCTTCAACATCCTATCAGATCGGCATGAATTACAATGATTTCTATGATGTGCACAGATTGTGAGTTGACTTGGTCCATATCATATAAAGACGAGAGGTAGAAAATCTGACGTTCTAAGCAACTTTGGTAGATGTATTCATTCCCGTAGCAGAAGTGCGAGTCATGTGATCTCCACACAGGACTATTTCGTCTGGAGGTTCCTGTTTTTGAATTCCGTAACCGTAGTGATATTTAGAGATGGTTAAAAATTCGCGCAAAACAACTCGGAAGTGTCTGGTAGCCCGTGACAAAGTTAGAGCTTCTTGCTTTCAACTGTTGATACGATTTGTGTGTCGCGAAAACTCCAATCGCCTACCGTAGTACCACGCAGTCACCAAGCACCAGTAGCTGTGGCCAATAGCGGGAACAGTATTTCTGAAGATATTATGCTCCTTTCTCTTGGACGTTTGCACAACTGGTTGACTTTTTATTAGAATGGAAGTGTAAATGACGGGAAGTGGTTTGGTCGGCCGGACGTGTCAACCCAAGAAGAACCGGGCGATGTTCGTGGACAGAGCAATTTTCTGGTAAAATTCTTAGGAAACTGGCATCTCAAGCGCGTATGACGTATTCTAGACCGTATATGACTGTCGAATTCACGCGGTCCACGAACTTGAATCGTCGGACGAAGCAAGGAACTTAAGTATTGCAGGCGATTTCGAGTATGGAAGGAAGTTATTCTATACAGTTTTCTTGAGTGATGATGGTTCCACATTGACAGGTACGTAAACAGGCAGGACAACAGGATTTGGTCCGTTTGTTCACAAACGGATAACTGAACCACACTCACAGCATAGCACCGTTTCGCCTTTTGTACAGCATATTCAGGCCACAGTAGTGTTGCCAATCATAAAACGAAAATATTTCAATATTTCCCTTACTTTCTGAATGTATTTCGTAGAAGGAAACTAATTCATGAGTTCGTGCATTGTAATCTGGTGCATGATTAACTCTAGAACTATGCGTTTCTATCTGCAATAAACGTACATAAAGGAGGATTAACTAAGTAACTAGATGGCTTACCAAACCCGAAGGTTTATCACCGAATTAACCAAAGCCCTCCACCGGACACTGTCTTGGGCGAACAAAATCCATTCTCCTTCAACTCCTATCTCCCGATCGCGCCTGTGATTTTCCTCCCATCTACGTCTAGGTCTCCCCAGCGGTCTCTTCCTTTGAGGTTTCCCGGTGCACAACTCTTGTCCTATCCATGCGCGCTACATTCCTCGCCCATCTCATTCTTCTCGACTTAATCACCCTGACAATGCATCTAGGAAGATTAAATATGTATAATCGCAAAATAAAAGAAAATGCACACTTGCTTAACTTAATATGAGGCAAACATTTATGGGCGAAGTAGTGTCCCAGATTGTGAAGCACAGTGTCCAATTAGCACTCGTACTTTCTATTTACTATCCACCAGTGTTCCTTGTTTATTTGCCTATGACACCTCCAAAACCACACCCTCCATCACTCGCCACTCGAAAATGAACATCCATTTACAATCCACTCTCAAATCACAATCAGCAGAATCCTCCGGCAAACCTTAGGCAAATCCAGGTGCATCTGTTCGAGTTTTGGTGTCCGATGAGTGTTCGGTCTACCCCAATCCATTGGTGTTGGTGGGACTTTGCAAGTCTCGCTCATCGACGTGGTGGCGTGCCGAATACCTTTCTGCATAAGCTCTGGCTACAGCCTAGGTTTGGTTATTATAGTCACAACACAACAGTAAGACTACTGCTGTGTGCTGAGTGTTGGTCACTGTCGACCGTGGTCTCGCAGGCAGTTTCTTCGTATTTCCTGTGCTCTACGTCGAATGCGACCCTTGAGTATTCAATTCAATTCTTTATTATTAATTAATGTACTCGCCCCATTTGACTGTTGTGTAAAAAAATTGATAGTGGAACCACGGTTCCGGAGAATTTGACGTAAATACGTCTATATGGAAAGGAATTTTATATTTTGGCTTTATTCTAAATATTTCCCTTATACATGCTTTACATTTTTGTAAAGTTTGATTAAGACATTGATTATTCAACTTGAATTATTTACGCTTAAGATGAGTCTGTGGTAGCTGAATGTAATGTAATGTAAGGCAAGGTAAGGTAATGTAATGTAACGTTTTATAGGTAACAACAATGCCGAGTAAACAGATGACGTTTCCTAGGTAACCATCTTACACATTTTCATGACGCTTTCTTGCGGAATGACCCTTCCGTATAGACGTATTTACGTAAAAAAAAAATTGAGAAATTTTCCTTTTACGTTTTATTTCGTTTTTATGTTTTCTACCCGTTTCCGTCTTTATTATGCACCACTTTGTTTATATTTATTTTTAAAAATGGTTAGTTTTGTAAAAACAAAATTACGTGGCATTATATGTAGACGTCGTTAAAGTTTGCAGCTTTAATTTGGTACGTTCGATGTGTTGTACATTTAATAAAACACTGAGTAATATTCTGTACGTTCACGCGCTATTTAGTGCAATGTACTGCGATTGGCTTTACATGAATACTTCTGTGTTAATGGATATCAGGGAAAAATACTGTTTGTTTACTGAAACAAACCTTTGAACCCAGGGTGTTTCTGCCCACAGTTTCTCTGAATCAATATCTCTGCAACACCCCTGCCGTTCCACCGTGCTAACAGAGCGGTATATTGGTTCTAAGGGTGGGAACCCTGTCCGTGATTAATGCCGGTTGGGCAGGGGGGCTTCTACCATTCCGGTAGCCATTAACTTTCATTGGGCATAGGCCAAGAGGCAGTGTGAAACCAGTAAATATTCCGAGAGCAGAGAATACGGTCCACAAGGCACGAATTATTTTAGAGCTGGAATTGAATCAAATTTGGGTGCAAGAGTGGTATAACAGTAATGCTCAGACCCTGGCACGGCGAACAGCTGAATAAATCCTGACTTACAAAAAAAAAATATAGTCTATAATAAGAAAATGACACTAGTTTAATTAAACAAATGTGCATTTCCTGGTATTTTGAAATGTTATATATTTAATCTGGAGCCGGGATAGCTCAGTCAGTATAGTGACTAGCTAAGGGCTGGACGGCCGGGGATCGATCCCCGACGGGGGCAGAGGATTTTTCCTCTAGCCTCTGCGTCCAGACCGGCTCTGGGGCCCACCCAGCCTCCTCTACAATGGGTATCGGGGTCCTTTCCCGGGGGTAAAGCAGGCCGGGGCGTGATGCTGACCACTCACCCCCATCTAGTGCCGGGGTCAAGGAAGAGAGGAGCTATACCTCCTCTCACCCCAAGCGCCTACATGGCGTATAGTGGGACAAACTTTACTTTACTTTTACATATTTAATCTGTCCTGGTGTACGTTTATTGCAGATAGAAACGAATAGTTCCAGAGTTAATCATGCAACAGATTACAATGCACAAACTTATGAATTAGTTTCCTTCTAGGAAATACATTTAGAAATTAAGGGCAATATTGGAATATTTTCGTTGTATGATTGGCAACACTACTTAGGCCTGTCATGCTGTAGCAAGATGCCAGACGATGGTATGGTGAGAGTGTGGTTCAGTTATCCTTGTTTTCCTAGTGAGCTTGGCGTAAAATGTCTTCTACAGTAGATGTTTGCATCGAGCATTCAATAGTGCGTTTGTTTGTTTGTTTGTGTGTTTGAAGAATGAAATGGTTAGGGATCTGTCACTAATTGGCTGTGAAGAGTGGACAGATTGAAGTTTGTACGAGTGAGTCGAAGAGTTTACAGTAGAACCAGTGTTGTTGATGCAGACAGGTAGGGACGCTCATCGACATTCACTACCGAAGTAAACCTGGAACGTGTTCAAGCAATAATTCTTGAAAACTGTAGAGTAACTATTGCGGAGATTGCTGCAAGACATTAATGTTCCTCGTCCTTGTTACAAACTTCTGGTGTAGCATCGATCATTACGTCACACTCTCTCCGCAAAAATGGACTACAGCAGTGGTATTCAACCTGGGGTACGCGAAGACATCTCAGGGGGTACGTGAAATTTAAAATATATATATTATTTTATGATAAACACTGAATAATCAGTAATGTAATTTATTTAATTTATTTTAGATGTAGATTATATACTATGTATAACTTGAATTATACACCAACAACTTTGGGGGTACAAAGTTGAAGAGAAATTATATCTGGGGGTACGCGAACAAAAAAAGGTTGAATACCACTGAGCTACAGTAAGACCAAATTTCGGCAGTGTTGCCAGTCAACTAATTTCAGTAATACTTTTTGAATTTCCCTCGAATTTCGTTAAATATTTATATAAAAAGTGCTCGGAATAAACGTTGTGGGTTGTTATTGAGTGTGTGGGTCTGCATTCTGCTGCATGCCAAGTTAAAAAAAACCGAG
Organism: Zootermopsis nevadensis; assembly: GCF_000696155.1. Next base: position 416,327 of record NW_019060263.1, read on the forward strand.
TTTTGATGTTCGCGTTTGATTGGACCGATGGGAATCAGTTGTATAACAGCTTCTAATGTGTAACTAAAATGACATATTTTATCAAATCCTCTGAAGTAGTCTCGTCTCGCAATGCAGTACAATCACTTCGTTGTCGTATGAAATAAACTTTTCCAAAATTACGACTGCATTAGATGGAACGGGGTTACAATTTCCAAGACACCCAAATAATATTAAAATGGGAGCAGATGAGTATAAGTTGTAATGCTTTCAGCTACTATTAATTACATGTCTCTTTCTAGATTTCATGTTTATTAAACTTAATTTTCTTTTTCCTTAAAGCTGTGATATTTGCTGTGAAGTTGTCTTTGTAAGGAATTGAGGTTATGTGGAAGGGGGTGGAAACGCAACTAGTGCCCTTTACGAAACTGTTTTTATACTTGCGTGACGTAGACCAGTGGTATTCAACCTTTCTTGTTCGCGTACCCCCAGATATAATTTCTCTTCAACTTTGTACCCCCAAAGTTGTTGGTGTATAATTCAAGTTATACATAGTATATAATCTACATCTAAAATAAATTAAATAAATGACATTACTGATTATTCGGTGTTTGCCATAAAATAATATATTTTTAAATTTCACGTACCCCCTAAAAAAAATTAAATAAATTACATTACTGATTATTCAGTGTTTATCATAAAATAATATATATATTTTAAATTTCACGTACCCCCTAAGATGTCTTCGCGTACCCCAGGTTGAATACCACTGACGTAGAGGACGGAATTTTTGTGATGGGACGCGACCAATTTCTTTCACATGCTTTCGAAATTAATCATTCATAGAAATACCATTCGATGCTAAACAACATATGCGGTAGATAAAGAGTTTTTAAATAACCAAAGAGTGAGCCAGCAATGTTCTGTGGTGTGCAGATAACACGCATCGGGCAGTGGGAAATGCATGCAGCAGATAACCTCAGGATTACACGATCGCCCATTAACTGATAGTGACGTAATTTGCGGAATCCTACGGTAATTTGACATTGTTTCTTTTTTGATGAAGAACATGCCTTAGCAAATGAATTGATGCTCTGATCATGTATTTGAATGTTGTTTGTAGGGAATTACCTGTTTTCTGAGGTGTACACGATAGATTCAATGCCCAACATATTATTCATCTAACGGTCTATTTCCAGTACACGCGATCCTACAATTTCTTGGAATACGTACTGTGTTTGTTGCCAGGGAATACCATGTTATATTAAGCAATAAAATTCTCTTGAAAAATGTTTAGCCGGCCAATGGAAAATGACCAACTTCCGCATTCAGGATTCTTGAAATATAAATGCATTTGGATCGTCCTGTTTGATTTTCATGATGCGTGTTTATCACGTGTCCGTACGGTGACTGGCAGTCGATGTTTCGCCATCGTTTCAACCTCTATCAACACCGTCGCTGTCTTATGATTTTATACAGGCAAATGACGACGACAGAATTATTAATTATAAAGTTAAAACGATATTGCTGGCCTTGTAATCCTGGGGTCTCGGGTTCGATTCCCGGAGGTGCCCGATTTTATAACTTGTGTTGGGCAAGGCCGTGGTCTAGGCAACATGGAGTTTTCCTCCGGGGGCTTCCCCGGTTTCTCCGTGGCATCCCAACAATTACTCCATTCACACACAGAAGAAGGCAATGGCAAACCACTTCTGGATCATCTGCCAAGAACGTATATGAACAGATCCCAGTCCGAGAAAAGGATGGAAGGATCCTGCTCATTATGGACCTGTCGTCAGACAGAACACTAAATAATAATAAGATGAGGTGGTCTAGCGGTTAGAACGCTGGCCTTGTAATCCTGGGGTCTCGGGTTCGATTCCCGGAGGTGCCCGAATTTATAACTTGTGTTGGGCAAGGCCGTGGTCTAGGCAACACACGTTGCCTGATGTTTTTTGCCTGCGTTATAGACCAACGCCACGAAACACTCAGGAAACATGGTCTGTATTAGAACGGACTGTGGGTCACCATAATGCTTTGTCAGGGAATGTTCTGTGTGACCTGATAGTCTAATTGCTCTTGGGTTATTGATCGACGTTTATTGAACTGCGCAGGTTTTATGGCGTCGAATGTTTGGACGACTCGGAATTATCAATTAGTAAAGACTTGGAAGGATGTGCTGGTGGGATTTTTAAGGTACGATCCCATTATTTTTCTCGCGTCACGTTGTAAAGTATGACAAAATTACACAATTTTGGTTCCAAATCAACACAAAATAAGAGATTAGTCGATAGTCTCAGGCAGAAATGGGTGGATAATATGAAAGTTTTTGGAGAAACAGGGCGCGAAGATGTGAACTGAATTCAGCTTGGAGACGAAGGGATTCTGTGAGGGTTCTTCAAAACACGAAAATCATCCATCGGCAATGTGTTGACTAGCTGAGCGGCTGTCGATTCCAACTTTACACAGAGTGGGTTGAATTAATTGGACCACATGAAGAAAACACTTCTCTAGGATTGGTATTTTCAACTTGTATCTCTGCAACTAAAGCCCGATTGTACTACAAATTGGTCTTTTGTACTTTCCATCCTCCAAACATCATAAAAACCTTGTAAGATTCCGGGTTTTCACAGCGGTGAGTATGAAGATTTC
>NW_019060263.1:431983-444393 GCF_000696155.1 Zootermopsis nevadensis
ATTAAAAAAGAAGTTCGGTAAAACCATTTCAAGTCTCGGGTTCTTTGTTCTTGTTATTCCTAAGCTGATCTTAAGAATCCCGTTTCTGTTGTTTGTGGACGGGTCTTATGTCTTCCTGTCATTGTCCATAATTCAGTAGCGTAGCACACACATATTCTGCCACTGACATTTTTATTATAAAGCTGAAGTCTATTTTCCGTCCTTATTATGTTTTTCCGTGTACGCTTTATTGTGCCTCACATTCTCTCTCTCTCTCTCTCTCTCTCTCTCTCCCATGATTGACGACGTACTTCGCCGTAATAAGACGGGTAAATACGGAGAAAATGTGTGATCTTGTCCAATTACTTCGTTGTCTAGATCCAGGTTTGATTTACAGTCGTGTCTCCATTTAAAACTGTTGACTTCGTTTTCTTGTTGGATATTTCCAAGTAATATTTATTTGCTGCGATGTTGGGTAATTGTTTTACACATTATCGTAGGTAAAAACTTTATCGTATGTTAATTTGATAGATAATGAGAGACAAAGTTCCTTTTTGAAATTTTTCATTAATGTTTAAAACTACCAGTAGTCTACGGGCAATACAGGTGACTCTCGTTGTACGCGTTTTATTTAAGGATTATCAATATCCGATATCCGATCCGCTGACACGCAGACCCATTTAGGTATACGCGTAGTTTCACTGACACTCCACTATTTGGACTCCATGGACCGCAGATTGAAGCTGCATATGCTGTTATCACTTTGAAAATTGACTGGCATATTTCCCCATTTAATGCGTTTTATATACAGGGTGATTCAAAATGTTAGGACCAAACTGAAGGAGCGTATAGAGGGACTCAGAGAGAACAACTTTCGAATAGGAATCGTTGTCCTCCGAAGTTATCCTCAGTCAGTCGAGGCCGTTAAAGGTAGGGAAGTCTGATGACATTCCGCTGAAATAATCTTAATTTGCAATTCTCCTACTAGCTTAATTTTGAATCACACGTATCCCGTCAGATTCTACAGAGGCCCCTGGGCTGTTGACATTGTGTTTGTGAGTTGATAGTGACTGCAATGAATGTGGAGGACGCCACTTTGAACACCTGTAGTAAATTTGGTTTGTAAGATTCCAAATGTAATCCTTGTACATTAATAAAAGAAACAAAATTAATCTTGTAGGAGAATAGCAAAGTACGATTATTTTAGCGGTACCTTTTGAATCACTCTGTATAGACGAATGCAACCAGCTTCGTACTTCAGTTATTAATACCTCTGTTCTTTCCAGCTTTGCTCTTTGTAATTCCCCGTATTCTGTTCTGTCTAAGTTCTTTCCTGTGGGGGGTTTTCCTATTACGTATATTTAAGTCCTAATTTAACCTACGTTTGTTATCAGTTTAGTGACGTTTGTCCTCCGCGTATCTCCATTTCCGCATTTTAAATGTACCTATTCCAGCCATATCCATGTGTTTCAGTTACCATTATGTTTGTTTCTTTAAGTTGAGTTTGATAAGTTTCGTTTGTTTCCGTTGTTCAGCTTATCTATATTAAGTGCAAATGTTTTTTGTTGTAGCCAGTTTTCATTCTTGATTCTAAATGTTTTCCTTTGTTCTTCCTACCTTTGCTTTTGTTCCGAACAGTTTGTAGGCGTTTTTTTTTTTTTCATTCTTCTATTGTACTGTTGTTTATTGATCCCTGATTTTTGTAAAGTTTAAAATTTTCCTGGTATAGATGTCTTAATGAGGTCTATTCTAAGAGATTAATTTTACATAATTTATTCTACCTTATTTTTATGTGCATGCCGTCCTGTTTTCATGTACATGGCTAGTCTAAATGTTGTTCCCGATTTGAAACACATGTTACTCACGTTTAATGAAATTGAGATTCACAAAATTGGTACCGATGGAAAGTGAAACTCTCTAGGACGCAAAAGGTTCCCCTGTCTTCGATGGCAGCCATTTTCTCTCACATCGCCCCTGGCGGCGAACAGTGTTACTACGCGGCCCGCGAAGTATACCAACATAAACTTGGAGCGTTTCTCTTTCCATCGGTACCAATTTTGTGCATCTGAATTTCATTAAACGTGAGTAACATGTGTTTCAAATCTGGAACATCATTTAGACTAGCCCTGTACTTTATATGCTAGTAAGAAGTGGTCTGTAGTTAAATTTTGTTCTCGATAAACCGCGTGTATCAGATAATCATTTTACATTTTTCTCACTCCTTATTATGGGTCGTAGACCTCTGGCTACGAAAATATGAATGTCGTACCTTTATGTTAGATGAAGGAATTTCAATTCTCAGATTATTAAGGTTTATTAGATTTGTACGTTTCGACAATTCTCTTTACGGTGATTTCCCAATCGATTTTGATAACTCGTGATTTATTGACGTCAGGCATATGAAGTTGCGTTTGGTGACATATGATTAAAAATGTCTGCTAAATTATACACAGAACCGTTCTTAATATGTTGATTACAAACATATGGATGACGAAAAACTTTGGTTTTATTCTTCACAAATTGAATGCGCTTGGAATCTGTACTAGTGGACACTGTTTACAAATGTGCGTCACTAAATTTCATAATTATTGCTTTGATGTTCTGCTAGCCTCTCGATACACTTTTCATTGTTTGAAGAACTTGTTAATGCAATCTGCGTTACCTCCAACCTTATAAGTGAGAGGTATTATGACGCCAGTACATTGGACAATGAAACTTCCTTATCTTGCGTTTCACTTTCTCTTTGGAATTGCGCCACGGCGTGTTCATTTTTCTTCACAGAAAGTGAGAGCAGTTGAATCACACACCACAATTCGCTTCATAATGACGTATCAGGGACTCGAAAAACGTATTTCACCACGTGTTTTGAATCGCGTTTACCTACCGTCAGGGGAATGCAGTTTTTTCAGCAGTACTCACAGGGAATAAAGCTGTCGGAGCGTGAAGCACGTTTCACCGTGCCAAAAGAGACAGTGCAGTGCAGCAAGTGGATGACGTCACATTAGAAGTGCTTGTGGCCGACCAGTAACTAAGCAAGGCGAAACACTTCACGGTCTTCTGCTGTTCTGCTCTCATTGACTTTCGTAACCATAAAATCACTTCGTTGTTCTCTTTTCAGCCAGGTCATATTACCGTGACATATTTTTCGTAATATCACTTTTAATGTTATCCTTTCACCAACTATTTTTATCTTTCAATTGATTTCTTGTTACCTCTAATCGATTCGCGCGTGTGAACCTTTATTTTAGAAGCTTAAGAGCGCAAATTTGAAGATGACTGATCTTTTGTCAATTCTTTGTTATGTTTTCTTACTGTCGGATCAAACTCCTTCTTACGTCTGAAATCAGGCAACTTTACACATCAGTAACCCACAAGACTTGCAGAAAGAAGTTTACGGTAGATCTCGACCGGGTAATCAACTATTCTAAGGATTTCGTCAGCTTATGCATGATATTTTCTCTTTGTCAATACATTGCATAGATTACGACTTGCATATCAAGAGCAGGTTAGTGTAGCGGAAACGCTCAAGAAGCCGATTTGAAGCCTGGCATGCCGACTGATATTTTTCGTGTTATTTACTCTTACCGGGCCACGAGCGCATACCTCTCAGTACCGATCTCCATAATACAGATTACGCTGTTTCTCACGTAACTTTAGGATCAGCCACTATTCACGTCTCCCAAAACTCTCTAATTTATGCAGACGGACTGCTGACCTGTCGATATGCCCCATGCACGCCAGAAACTTCTGGAACTCGTAGCAAAACCAGAAGATTAAAGACCAAAACCCGCCAACTGTACACTATCCAACACCAGTTTCATTCAACTCCTATCCTCGAGATCCGTCTCAGTGGTATTCTCCCAGTTACTTCGCTTCGATTACCGAGTTGGAATGTTTAAATTTTTCCCAGTAACATTGTGAATGTGTCCCTCGTCTTCCCCATGTTAGCCACACGCCCAGCCCGTCTCAGCCTCCGAGATTTCACTATCCAATGACCTGGCTTGACCTGATATGAACAAATCGCACTTTGTTTCCTTCCGTTTGTAATTTACGTTCTTCCCTTAAAGTGAGACTCCAAGTTTGACTCTCATATTAAAACAACTTACAAGAGTCAAACATTGAAATATAGACTGAATAATTACAAATTTCAAACCTAACAATACGAAACATTTTCCTCGTTTATAATCTTCTAACTCAATCATGAACTTCAATTCTGTTTGCTTTCAGACATTTAAATTTTGAAACTTTCTTAAACAGTTGAAGGACTTACTGTGACTTTTGTCAGACTGCCGTTCTTTGGGTCACAGTTCTGATCGTGAATTTCCTGAACAGTGGTTTGTCGAAAGATTGCTCTCTACTGGGTTGTTGCGCCATGTAGTCTGGTAGACGTTTACCGACGTTTCAGAGTTCCTTGCTGCCTGCGTCAACACGGCGCAATAACCCAGAAGACAGCAATCTTCAGACTCACAACCTTGAAAACCTCAAATCTTACTTAGTGGTTTGTTTGTTTGTCTGTCTGTCTCTTGTACATTTAACGACACTGCCAATAGCTCGGACTGTATATCGTCAGTGCAGCAGTGGTCAACCAACCATTCTAAATAAAATGGTGTCGTAGTTGGAAAGAAATAAAAATGGAGCAGACAGTGATAACGTCACGCCATTGAACTCGTTGTCGCGTCACGTCGCATAGCCTACCAACATCGTGACCACTCTTTCGAGGAAGAGACCGTTAATGTAGGCTGTTACAATTAGGTGTCTTTCATTCGATTATGGAACACTACAGGCACATGCATTGGAAACTGGAATGAAGGGTAAACAAGTGACCTTTATGCTGAAGGATTAAAAGAAACTTAACTATAAAGCACTCTTTAGTATGGTTGTGAAATTTGGTTTGTTTTTTGTTTGCTTGTCATCAGTCTTCCGACTGGTTTGATGCGGTCCTCCATTTTCGCCTATCTTGCGCCAATCTCTTCATTTCCACATATTTTTTGAAGCCCACATCCTCAAAAATCTACGTCACATATTCCAATCCTTGTCTCCCCTTACAATTCTTCCCTTCAACTGTTCCTTCCATTACCAAATTAACCAATCCTGGGTGCCTCAGAATGTGACCCTCCATCCTATCTCTTCTTCTCGTAAGATTTTTCCTTCGCCTATCCTGTCTAAGACCAGCTCATTTCGGTATCTCGTCTTAAAGGAAAAACGTAATTGTCCAGAAGTGAGGAAAATATTTGGAATTCACACTGCCAAGAAATGTCCCCTTTTATGGAATCCCAAAGTTTTTAGTCCATCACTGAAAGTTACGATACGCCATTTGATTTCAGTCCAGATCCTCAAACCTTATTACTTTAACACGATGTTCATTATTATCATTCCATCTATGCCTAGGTCTTACAAGTAGTCTCCATTTAGGTCTTTCAGCTAACGTTAACAAACTATAAAATAGTTGAAAAACTATGAAGATGTCTTCTGGGATTTTGTGCCGTGCAGACGTTTCAGAGTTGCCTGCTACCTCCACCATCAGCCAGAAATCTTCTACCAGATTACACGTGCGCAAAAAATTGCAGAAAGTCATCTTCATACTCGTAGCCACGATAATTTAGAAACTCTCCATAAACGAATCTACTTCGAATGTATTTGCTCACAACTTTGTCAGTCCGTCGACTCTAACCGAATTACATTGAGCAGTTTTATATGGAAATGTTCTGGTCTATCTAGCCCATTTTTGATTCACTTATAACGTTTTATCTTTCCTTCCTGAATTAATGTAACATCAAGACTGAACTCACATCCTCTTCACTGATCGCGTTGTTGCACAAACTGAAAAATATAAGACTGGCCATAAAACTGGGAAGAAGTTTGTACGTGTGTGGGCTGTCAGAGGTTTGAGTCTTGCCGTTCGAATTTACCTTTGAAGGAAATCCTTCCAGTGAGTCGTAGCTTGTATTCTGATGCTGAAGAAAGAAAGGTAAAACGTTTTAAATGAGCCAAAATGTGGGTAAATAGACTGAAACTTTCTCATATAAATGTGCTGAATGAAATAGGTCTATTGCCGGTGGATTAGCAGGCAACCTACGTGTACGCTTCGAAGTGGCTTGGAGTTTTCAATTTGTTGGAATACTCGATTAATTTGGAGATGAATTTATGGTCCAGGATCTTTCTCATCTCAATCGCACACACGTTCAGCTTTGTAGACTTTTATTTCCGACCGAATTCACCACACACGCTCCGGATTTCCGGAATGTTTGCTCTCCCAGGCGTAAGTCTTCCGGTAACACGGAACGTGTGTGGATATAGATCTATCCAGAGGGGTGGCAGAAGGATTTTTTTACGATAGATTTAATTGGTGTCCGAATACAAGACCTACCGAACGTTACGTTCGATCTAAATCGTATTCGGGATAACACAATTTGTAATCTCGGCCTGATAACAGACTCTTTTGATGTTGGTATGGTACTTTAAAACAATCTACGATCGTTTCCTTCTGTATTGTTTCAGTGATCCTGGGTTTCGACGGCTAAAAGAACAGTCAATAAAGATCTGTTTAGTAAGCTAGAAACAGGATGATAACATTGACTGCTTCGTATTCAGGCTATCGCAGGTTTAAATCTCGGCAGGGAGTCGGGCAATACTCTTTGCGGTTTATCGTGATTTTCCTGACACTACGCTCCAATAGCTTTCATTATTCACTATATAGTCTGAGCTGCTGACCGCGTCGTTAAACAAATACCATTGAATGAAAATGTTCAAATTTTCAGATATTATATGCCTGCAATCTATATATAGGCTGTGTGCGATAGTAACGTGATTAATACTGCTAGAATTCTCTGAAGAATTCAAAATATGTCATTTTCAAATATATAATGCAATGTATCTCCCTGGTATTGCCCACACATTTATTGTGCCGTGAACGAGTCATTACGAAAAGCTCTAAACGTGAAATATAAAATTGTATCAAATTCTTTCTTTTTTTGAAGACATCTGAAAAAACATAACCTCGGTGTGTCCACGCGACATCCAAACGCAGAAAACAGTTTGTTGCGTTAAGCGTCTATTGCTGTAGCCCCCGTCATATAAATTTGTGCAAACTGCAAAATTTCTTTCTACTAAAATACAATCACGGAAACTTAACGTGCCAAATTCTAACAGAGTTCCTTCCTCTAGAGCTGCTTATTAATTGTGTTCTGTACATATACAAAGAGATCGGTGCAGAATTCATAAAGGCCTGTCTTCCTACTGCACACACTTGTACTACGTATCGTGAATTATTATGTTGTATTTATTTAACATAAATTTCTAATCCGCGAGTCGGCAGACTTGACTCGGTCGAATTCTAGTTCGGCCAGAATGTTTTAATTTTTGCATCTGATTTCTAAGAACCTGAAAATTAAAGTATACAAAACAATAATTTTGCCTGTTGTTTTGTATGGGTGTGAAACATGGTCTCTCACTCAGAGGGAGGATCATAGATTGCAGGTGTTTGAGAACAGGGTGTTGAGGAGGATATTTGGGCCTAGGAGACAGGACGATGGGGCTTGGAGAAAACTGCATAATAAATAACTATATAAAAATTTATATTCCTCCCCCAATATTGTCAGGGTGACTAAGTCGAGAAGAATGAGATGGGCGCGGCATGTAGAGCGCATGGATGGGACAAGAGGTGTGCGCCAGGTATTGGTTGGGAAACCTGAAGGAAAGAGACCGCTGGGGAGACCTAGACGTAGATGGGAGGATAATGTCAGGCGGGATCTATGGGAGATAGGAGTTGAAGGAGACTGGATTTTGTTGGCCCAGGACAGGGTCCGGTGGAGGGCTTTTGTTAATTCGGTGATGAACCTTCGGGTTCCGTAAGCGATCTAGTTAATTAGTTAGTTACGATAAAAACACCTTCACAAATGATGCATGATTTTTTATATATTTAACATAATATTATTTCAAGACCGTGTAAGTTATTAATGAACTGGTGCTAGTGTCGTTAATACCTCAGAAGTTCGGGTGTCCGCCATGTTAGTACTGATTATAGGAAGCTAATAATTACGATAGTGGACTGGCCTTCTAAGAAAAATTCGTTGTGTCTGTCGTCGGATTAAAGAACTGGATGTGGTAACGCATAGGGAAATCACTGGGGTGTCACAACAGCAGGCAACTACATTTTTTGACCAATTGAAGTCGAAGTTCGTCTAAATAATATTCAAAAATGTGGTCCGCATCGCAGAGAAAAAAATACTTTGCCATTGCAAAGGTCGCCTGGTTAATGCTGTTTACGGAAACGATCAACAAGAATCATGAGATACATAAATAGGAAATGCGGACTTAATTGTTAAAGCAGGTAGTACATAATAGTTCCCGCCGAGCTTTAAATAATTAATATAGAGAAGCAGGTTAGGCCGTTCTCTCATTCTTTGGTAGTTATTTCTTATTCTTTAGATCAGTGATATTCAACCGGGGGTACGCGAAGACATCTTAGGGGGTACGTGAAATTTTAAAAAATATATATTATTTTATGATAAACACTGAATAATCAGTAATGTAATTTATTTAATTTATTTTAAATGTAGATTATATACTATGTATAACTTGAATTATACACCAACAACTTTGGGGGTACAAAGTTGAAGATAAATTATATCTGGGGGTACGCGAACAAAAAAAGGTTGAATATCACTGCTTTAGATGACTAGGTAATGCGGGAGGGGGTATTTTAATTGAACTTAAACAGAATTATAACATTGGCATACATTTCCGAATTAGATACCTCGTTCATACTGTGGATACATTTCAATACGGCCGGGTAGTTAAGGTAAAACAATATTTTATAGTGTCGTCATCAATATATAAAACCTAATTTGTGTTTTAATTATTTATTAAACTTCCCAGACTGGTGTTAATGTATTTTACTATTTGCATATTCATATTAAAGTTCCATGTTACATTTCACGTAATTATAATATGAAATTCGTTATAAAATGTTGTCCTCAACAGAAATTTTCAGGAAGGATTTTCCTTCGCGGTGCCATTCGCTGATTCGCGTCGGAGGCCAACATCGCAAGTCTTCAGGGAGGATTTTCCTTCGTGGTGCCATTCGCGTCGGAGGCCAACATCGCAAGTAACGACTCCTTTTATATAATTTTCCTGTGTAGCCCAGATTTATCTATGAGACTGACAACACACAAAGGTGTTTTAAATGTATAAAATAAATTTTAAAGGTATCAGACAGTGATTTGAGTGTTGCTAGAAGAAGAAATTGAAAAGAAGATATAAAAATAGGGAGTTTCTGCCCTTGTAGAAGAAAACGTAATCGAATTGCTTAGATGGAAAGTGGATATTTGTGTAGCTCTCGCTTGGAATATTGATTTGCCCAGTGCGCCACATGTCAGCCATTGTACAACCGAGATCCCTGGAAGAACTTGTAACTCCACGACCGTGGCTTTGCTGTGTGGGAGTCCTGATGCGCAGCTGAGTTTTGCCCTCCTTTTCCTGTAACGTTATATTCCAGTTATAGTTTCATTCACGTTATGAAACAAGTGTAATTTGTGCGCCCAGCGGATACGGTTATGCAAAGGTCGACAGCTGGTGTTGATATCACATCCGCATTACGGTTGTAATATAATCTGATATTAGTTCCATTATGTGATTCGTCGGCCTGTCTGTCTGCATAACTTTCTTAGGGCGAAGGAATTGAAAATGAGATGGGTGGTACATGCAGTACGAATGGCGAAGATGAGAAAATCATATAGAACGTTTGTCGGAGAGATTGTGGAGGAAGGACCACTTGCGAAAAACTTTGGCGTGCCTGATTTTATTATTTTATTTAGTGTTCTGTCTGACGACAGGCCCATATGAACAGGATCCTTCCATCCTTTTCTCGGACTGGGACCTGTTCATATACGTTCTTGGCAGATGATCCAGAAGTGGTTTGCCATTGCCTTCTTCTGTGTGTGAATGGAGTAATTGTTGGGATGTCACGGAGAAACCGGGGAAGCCCCAGGAGGAAAACTCCGTGTTGCCTAGACCACGGCCTTGCCCAACACAAGTTATAAATTCGGGCACCGCCGGGAATCGAACCCGAGACCCCAGGATTACAAGGTCAGCGTTCTAACCGCTAGACCACCGTAGCGGTCGTGCCTGAGGGCAGAGGATTTATATTCTTGTGAAATAAATTTAATCTAATTTACGTGATTTCTACAATTTATGTTACTGGAAGAACATTAATGTAAGGCTGGGTCATTCACAGAGGAGACTAGTTGCATCGGTTTCATTTTAACTAGGACACTACAGTAAATTAAAAGTGTCATTCTCATTTACGAGAAAGTATATATTGGAAAGTCACAAATCATAGTCATGAAACGTTTGTAACGCAATTGCTGTACCACGAAAGTGAGCCTACCGTTTTTTTTTCACAATTTTAGTTTCGTTGAGAATGCTGCCATATTCAGCCCTGAAGATGGAAAGGCACTTTTTCTTCGAAACGTTGCTATCTACGTATAGCTCTGCACTGTGTCTTAACTCCGGAAGATTAACACCGTCATTTTCACTACATCGAGATCCTCAATTTTGGTTGTGTGTTGATCAGCAAGGAATTGTTTGGATTGGACATTGCATGGAACAATGCAGCTGGGTTCTTGTGTGTGAGACCTGGCTGTTTTAAATGTTAATTACGATCTTTCTGTTCTGTTAAATTTGTTTTTTTCAGAAACTTATTGTTAAACTGATAGCATAATTTATAATAGAAGGCCTAGACTTTATGTTTATACGTACCGTTTCCCACGAAACTTCTTCCAAACATCCGATGGATATTCATTAGCTGATTTTGAGTGAAATATGGGTCGAAATCTCAACTTTTGTGCATTTGGTTGATGTATTCCTTGTGTCACCACCATCTAAAGCACTCGCATGTGTGTTGAGGTCTTATCGTCGACCAGCCAATTGGGCCATTCGTTCTCAAGGGACGCTCAGCAGCACGCTGCTAGTTGCATTTCCCGTTAATCATGTGGCTGCGAAGTAACCGCGTTCCTCCTCATTTCCGTTTACAGGTTGTGGATGTCCACGTACGGACATCCTGTTCGCCGTAAATCGCTGACACGAGATGAAATTATACACGAATCTGCTCTCGCACGGAACACTCGTGGAAGCATACGGAAAGGATCGCGTGTTTTTTTGAAACGAGCTTGCTTGTACATAGCCCGTAGTCGAAAAGAAAGTATGTACTATACGTATCAGCGTACATTGAACATTGAGTACTGTACCATTCTATTGTCTTGATTGATTTGTAGATTAAAATATTTTAACCTACACGTTTCTTTGAGTTTCCTAACTTATCATCCATCAAAATTACGTGACGGCTGAAATTTTATTCAGCCAGTGAGTAACCACCCGAATGGTGGAACATTGTCGAAATATATCTTGACATATAATAAGGCTAGAGAAAAATATTCACAATCCATTATTATCTTAATTCGACAGACAGCTTCACTTGAAAATGTTCAGATCTTGCGATGTCATTATATTTAGGTAGTCCGTATTTCGATTGATTACGTTGGCTAGCGTGTTGGACATGTGCACAGATGATCGTGCGCTTTAATTCTGGTTGAGCTGGAATATTTTTATTGCATCATCATCTGTGGCTCTGTAACCCAGTGTGAATTTTGACCGCCTCTTTTTGGTGGTTACTTAATCTATTTATACATTTCGTATGGCTCCTTGGACGAGGGATCTGCCCGTCGCAAGGCCTCTACCTGTACACAGGACAGCACAACATAGAAAAACGCGGACAAACATCCATGCCTTGAGTGGGATTCGAACCCACGGTACAAGTATTCAACCTCGCAACCACTGTAACAGGCATTTTTATTGCATTGAATTTTTAAATCGCATATTATTGTCATCATTTTAGTAAATTTTCTTCTTCGGAGAACTTATATATATATATATATATTTTTTTTTATTTTTTTTGTAGCTTAAGTGCGTCATGTTTGTGTTGAAATCAAATATATATTTATTATCTCAGTCTATACACAAACGTATTTAAAATGTTGTTGTTAAAATTTATATAACACTATAACATCTGTAGTATAAAACTTATAATTATTATTATTTATTTGACTGCAAATGGGTTTTTACCCGGTGGCAGTGGTCCTACAATAAGACACAACAAAACATAAGACAACAAAAACAATAAGAAACAACAGAACAATGAGACAGAACAAAACAATAAGACACAAAAAAACATAAAACAACAAAAACAATAACAACAGAACAATGAAACAGAACAAAACAATAACACAAAAAACATAAGACAACACAAACAATAACAATAAGAAACAACAGAACAATGAGACACAACAAAACAGTAAGACAAAAAGACAATAAGACAACAAAACAATGAGACACAAAAAACATAAGGCACAACAAGAACAATAAGACACAACAAA
>NW_019060264.1:0-21501 GCF_000696155.1 Zootermopsis nevadensis
AAATACAAGATTTTATGTGTCCTTGACTAGTAGCACAAATGCAATATTCTACTGTCCTCTTGTTTTACACAGTTTCAATCAACTGACTAAGATAAGTCATGTTTCATTAAGACCAAATAATGAAACAATCAATTTGAGCAAGTGTGGACTCGATTCAATGGCACCCTCTTGTGAACACAGTAATGAACCCTCAGGATAAGGTTTGTGACCAACTGAGAAAGAAAAACTTCTCAATACTGACTCTACACCACTGATTTTGAACTACAATGAAGATTACAAATATCCTGGTTCTGCCTTTACATACCTGTCTCCCAAATGAACCAATCGTCTGCAACTGATCCTTAAACTTTGTTCTGTCATCCTCTTCAGTGTCATATATTTCTTCTATATCCAATTCTCGACCCTGAAGATAAAATAACAGAGAGTAAAACCAGACTGCATCTGATTCAGTTTAAAGCAGACACTCAATTACAACAAACAAACAAACAAAAAGCTAAGATATCCCATGAGATGAAGGAAGGCATATTCACATCTTTACAACCAAGTTTTGTAATACTTATTTTAGTGTGCTTCTGTACCTTTTAATTTCCTACCACCAGTAATATGAACATGGAAGATGTGCGAACTTCTAAGACATAAATGATACTAAAGCCAATTACTTAACAATCCTGAAATTTTGTGTGTTAGCAGACACTTAAAAGAACACTTACACTGTATAATTTAATGATTTATCAACTGCCTGTTTCTTTGCTGTAAGAACCAAAATCATCACATCAACTGTGTCTATTGCAACTTTCCCAGTGATGGCAAACAGGATACCATAGTGTTACAAAAACCCTTTGGCCCATACATATCACAAACAAAATACAAACTGTGATGTCACAGCTCACTATTTACCTGCCCTCGTGTGCCATCTGGCGGTGAGAGATGACATTTGAGGTACGTGTTGAAAATCTGCATGAAAGACTGCTTGCAGAAATCTTTAGGAAAGACCTGGGAGTCAAGCAGGACAGAGATCCATGCTTCAAGCATATTGTCAAATGCTTCCATATATAAACAATCTTCTGCACACAACTGCAAGCATCATAGAACACACTGATTTTATTTGTGTGAGTGACATGTACTGTCCATGCTAGAAACTAACCCCACACACTCTATTATGCAACTTTTAAACCCTCCATCACCCTGGTTCTTAAACCTGTGAGTCATATAACATTATGGATTGATATCCATTTGTCCTCATATACTATTTGGGTTCCTCCATCATTATTCTTATTACTATAATTCTCCAACTTAAGTTTGTGTTTCCTTATTCTACAATTCTACTATTCACATTTTGAAAACAGAATGCAGTAAATGCCCACCCCCACCTACAATAATATACACTCTTGGAGGTGCTTAGTGAAATCCATCACACATTTTAACATGTCATTAATCACTTCTCTGATATTCACCCCAAGTTCATCCAAAGCGGCAGGCTGCATCTTTAATATGCAACTCTTCAGATAACCCCATAAAAAACTATCAAGGGCTAAGAAATCAGATAATCTTAGTGGCCAGTTTAAATCACAAAACCATAAGATAAGACAATGTGGAAACATTTCACCCAACTTCTTCATACTCATATATGTATCTTGTGATGGGTTATAATTTTGCTAGAACCGCACTGTTGCACGTGTTCCTAATCAAAGTCATGTGTCCATGTTCTATGTTACCTAAAACCTTGACAACCTCTCTACTTCTCATGCTGTATACTACTCAACACAAAAATGTAAGTGTTCTCTGCTATTATTATTATTATTATTTAACATTATAAACTGAATATTGTACATCAAATTCTCATTTAGCTATGAGTATGTCATCATCTGCATTTTATTAACACTAAAATTTTAACACTCAAGTTGAAAAACTGTATCATGAAGTAAATACAGTGTAATTTGTTTAACTACAAAAAAAATTATTCAAAGTACCCACCAATTCTTCTTGTGCAGCTCCCTCTGAGAACCTACAAGTCAGTTGTGTCAGCTGCTCAAAAAAGGATTGCAGTAAGTCAGAAGGCATGGTAATCAGCAGTGGCGGAGGGAAGAACAGTATCAATTTGCGTATGATGTTGGATATACCTAGTGCTTGTCGGTCCAAAATGTCCACACTGCAGTAAGAATGATACATGGCAGATAGTGTCAATGGTTTACATTGCTTTTCCAAGAACTAATTTAATTAAATTTGGAAACCAAAATTAATTTTCAACCCTCTGCTACAGTACGATCACAAAAGACAAATATGGCACCAAATTCTGAATGGGATAGCAGAAAGTATAAAATACAAAGTGAATGGTGATATGGAGAGAGTGGGAAGACATCATATTTGGTAAGAATTATTATGTCAATGCTACATGTCACATAATGACTATATCAATGCAATAAATGAGATACTGTGTCAGGCCAAAGAAATATTACAGGTTGATTAATAATAAAGCTACGAACAGCTAAAATGGAAGAAAATATGCCATCTTCTGTCACCAATAAACCCAATACAGACCTACACAGATCACATAAATGCATATATTTATACTGACAAGTAAATAAAAGTAATAATTTCCAAGATAAAACATTTTCATAAATTTGTAAATAATGCACCAGTTTTGGGGTAATAAAAGGAAGTTGTATATGCATTGTGTGATGAAAGATGGTATTATGTGGACAGGATTCAAACTAACTCAGGACTGGGTCCAGTAACAAGATATCGTAAACACAGTAATGAACCTTTCAATTCCATAATTGGGGAGAAATTTCTGGACTAGCTGAGTGACTATTAATTTCTCAAAGTTTCTGCTCCATGAAGGCAGTAGGTTCATTAGCTAGTTAGGTGGTTATCAGCACTACTTCATAAACACACATGAAACTTACCTTGTGACAAGATTAAGAAAACTTTGCATATAATTTGCAAGATACTGAACTCGAACATCTTTATTTTCAAACACAGCTCCATTGAGTGACGCTAACTGCACCAAGCAATTGAGTGAGTGGTGACATAACTGGGGATTTTCACGAACTTTCCAGTGAATCTGTAGGTACAACAGAATGTGGTTACAAATGCATTACATATTGAAAATAAAGTAAATGCTTGGATATGAAAATGAACCAACAAGTACAACTACGAAAAAAATATGTTATATTAACAATGGTTAGCCTAGGTCTGGTAAGGTTTCTCTTTAAACAGTTCACCTTCCTATACTTGGTTTTTGCAAAACACTCTAAATTTGTGTAATATAGGGACAAATTTACATTTAAGTCATACTTACAGTAAAGAAGAGAGTGACAACATTAGAACCCAAAATCACTTCTTTCCAGTGGGTTCCCAGTCTTAATGCAGGGCTCTGGTCTGACTCATAGACAGTTTCAAACACTCCAATCAAACGTTTTGGCAGTGAGGTTTCCATTAAGGATCATTTAGCACTTCATTCATGGGGAGAAATTTCAGGACACAGCACTAACACACCATGGGAGATACATGAAGACAAGACACAACCATCTAGCAAGATATTTCCATGTGTTTTAATAAGATTGTATTGGCTGTACTATTTCTTGGTGGTTATTTACTTTAAAAATGAATATAATACAACATATTTAAATTGTGAAGAGTATTGAACTAAGTGCAAAAATAGTGCTGGACTGAACACAACAAATACTGCCTGATAATTATAATGTATTTTTCTGAAGTTATGCCAATAACTTACTACAGCAATACAACAGAACATTGTTGCAAAGGACAATAGTAACATTTTTATGCAATAAATGATTGAACTTTAAACAATTATTAAAAGTTCTGTTTTCTTGTAAACAATTTATTATGAAAACAAACTCTTCTCACTAGTACACTGTTTTCCCATGCAGTTCTTGACTGATTGATATTGAGTTGCTTGAAGTAACTCTCTGTGATAAACCAAAAATCAAAAAGCATTGTTATCCAGTCAGTTAAGGCTCATACTTGCAGTGAGCACCTGGCTGGTTGGAATCGGCTAACAATGCATTTTATCTGATCAGTTCTGTTGTGTTACGGTGTATAGAGCAGAAAAGTTTGAGAGAAAACTTTTTATTTGTCATTATTAAAAGAGTTAGTCAGGCTGAAAAGTATAACAGTTAATGATTTTTATAAACACTAAATTTCAGGTTCGTCACAAGTAAGTGTATCTTCAAGGTTTCTGTCTCAATGTAAACCCTGTGTAACATATCTGTCTAGTAGAATCATTGCAGTATGTAACAGATTACAGAATAATTACTCTATAATTCCTTCATTCTGGGTCCTGCATGTCATTAAAAATAAATCATAATCACTAAAACTATACTGATTACAAAATGGCCATAACAATTAATAAAATGTTCAGTATGCCATAAAGGATATGATTAGCCGAGATGAACCCCCAACTCAAAACACCCTCTGCAATGGACAGCAAATGTTTCAGGAGTGCTAGCACTTCATCAGAGTAAGGAGGAACCAACTTTGACAGTTCACCCAAAGCCTGAACACAGAATTGGAAAATCCGCTTCAGATCTGTCACCTACAAAAAATAAATACTCTTCTTAGAATAGTATCACGTAAGACAATTTTAATACAAATCCTTACTTACTCACCAGAACTAATTACTCCAGTGTTCAACTGAAACAGCACTGCTAAATAACTTCAGAAACAATCAAAACTGCAGTTGGTGTTTGACTGCTATAACTGATATCCTGCAGTATTGCATAAAATTATGTGGTAGACATATTTTCAATCTGTGATTAATGTCTGGCTAAATACTATACCTCAAACTGCTTTTTTGCTTTAAAATGTGTTTCCCATGTGAGACCAACATCTGAAGATTTGACAGTTGTTGCATATTCTTGCATTAATGCAGAAATAATGTTACATCCAAGGATTTGCTGCAAGTGTACAAAATTAATGTTGAAAGACCAATACAATACAGTATACATTGAAAGAAACCTGGGTTAGAATAGTAATGGGTGATTTTCATATTTTAATACAATATCCATTTCAATTGTCTTTTTTCTATTACATTTAAAAGCTTCTATCTTAGAAAAATGTAATTTATAGCATTTATATCTTTCATGTATCTACTATCATAAATCAGCTCTTAGAATGATGAAATTTCTTATAACACTGTTAATTTAATGTGTTAATACTTTCAGTATCAGCATCCAAAGACCTTATATATCCTAAAATGTTTGACCTTTGTTCATTCTTTAATACTGACTTTAATTCATTTTTTAATTTTATTAGTTAATGAATGAAACAATCATACTTCCTTCAATTCAGGCTGAGGTTCCTTGCCACTATCATCAGAGGATGTTCACATATATGAATTCTAAATGGAGAATGTGCTGAGAACAAGGATTTAATTGTTAACCTTGGAACCTTGTGCAATTTTTCATCTAATTTAAGTTGGTAGTTTTATGCATAAGATAGTAGATTGTATTAAACCAGTAAAAGTAATTTTTTAAATCATCTTATTCTGATAAAATTAAATGGCAACTTACTCTAGATGGGTCTCCACTTAAAATTAGATGTTCAACTTCTGTCAATATCTGACCACGATGCATCCCAAAATCTTCCACACTTCCACGTTTAACCATTATAGCTATAACCTAAAACAGTTTAAATTACACCATAAGAACCTGGTATAATAAAACCACATTGACTCAGCTAGTTTAACTTGCCTATACTATGCATTTCAAATGCTTCAACTGTATTCAGTACAAAGTCAAAACTATTCAAGATACTTCTAAATAATTTGATGCACGAGGGATAATCACACAGTAACCAAGACCTGAGGTTCCCATGACAGTAGAAATGTTTATCGGCAGTCTTCTGGGTTGTGACCTTTATAGTGTTGTAGATGCTTAATAATGTTCTTTCTGATAGATACTGTGGATCAAATTTAAACTAGTCCCTGATTATGAAACATCATACCTGTAAAATTCTCTCTCGAACAAATGACTGTAACTGTTTCTGCATGATGTACTGCAGCAAATACTGACGAAGTGAAATCAGGTCAGTTTCCTGCAGGAGTGACCACTCCCTTATCAGGGCATCTTTCAGCAGCCCCGCAGCCTCAAAAATAACATATGGTACTGAACTGGTTTCTGCAGAGTAAAATATTTGAAGGATGCATTACCATTTTGAAAATACACTTGTATTTTGTTTACTTACCATGCATTTTGTATGCTCATTGTAAGAGAATTAAGCTTTACAATATGAACACCATGTGTATTAGGCAAAGCTGAATTATTTTTGTTATGCTTAGTACCTAACTTCAAATAAATTCCAATTCAGTGATAGGTTAATAGGGATGAGTAAGTTACAATGACTGGTTAGGTCTAGCAACTGTAAACCAATCTAAAATTATAAAAAAAAGTGTTAATGTTCATTGTAATGTAAAGTTTTCCTGTTTGGGAATTACTTTTGGTCAAATGCCAGTTGGTATTTATAAAGACTGTGATCAAGAAACAACAGTAACTAATTCAAAGAACATTTCCACTGAAAACTTATTCATAGATTATGGTATACATGTAAAAATACAGCAGCACATACATAACTCATAAATATTCATTAATTAATCAAATACTGTGTAAAATAGAAAATCATTACTTTCTAAGGATCAATCCAAATATCTTGACACTGATATTACCATTTGGGAACCAAATATGTTACCCTGCTTTAAGATATGAATTTTTTTTACAGCAATGAAGACATTGACATGATTTTCTGGATTAACACCATGTGGACTCATAGGTAAATACCAATGTTTCAGACACACAGTGTCTTCATCTTCAGTCCTACGAGTCCACACAGCATTACAATCTACAACATCAATATTGTACTCCACTGTTTAAATTATATTATTAAAACATAACATACATATGCTAAAAATACATGACACAATATATTTATTACCAAATAAATACACAAGTGAATAACCTTACATAACATTCCACACACACAGTTCATTATCCATATGCAGAAACACACACATCATATAGATTAATTCCTGTATACACACATACAAACATAACTACAAAATTCATTACATAGAAATTAATCTATACATATATACATTCTTATATATGGATAGCAAACTACATATATAGAATTCATATGTAGTTATTCACTTGTATATTACTTTGAAAATAAATATATTACAAATGTACTGTAATTTTAGCTGTTTTATTCTTGGTAATGTTTCTGTAACTGCACTGTATTT
Organism: Zootermopsis nevadensis; assembly: GCF_000696155.1. The sequence continues at coordinate 7,259 of NW_019060264.1, forward strand.
CTAGATACTTTATGAATGTGATGTATTGTACTTTGGCTTGCTCCACATCCTGTTCACATGCATCTGTGGGACACATCTACATCTGTATAGGAATTGAGGTTTTCATGGCAGTGAGTCTAAAGATGGCTGTCTTCTGGGTTGTTGAGCTATGTAGTCTGGTAGATGTTTACCGATATTTCAGAGGTCCTTGCTGCCCCCATCATCAGGGTGATAGCCCAGATGATGGAGCAGCCATCTACATCTACATCTATCTATTGCTATGAAGAAAGTTTCCAATTACCAAGAATATGTCTGCATAATTCATATGGACTTTTTGTTTTGCGAAAATTCAGAAACATCACCTCTGCTGAATGGCGCTGGTCACTGGTTACAACTGATGGTGGTGCCTGCAAAAAGTTTCAGCAATAAATATGAGAAGTCTACGTAACTCTCACAATTATCCAATTCTTGTAAATTAAATTCACCTGATTCTTACCAATTAACTAAGTTCAGAGCTCAGAAGCTGACAGTCACTCTGCTGGTCAAGAAACAGAACTTGAAGGTTCACAACAACCTTTCAATGGACCTCAACCTGAGCCAGTTAAATTTAGTCCACCCTCTCACACTGTATTTCTTAAATTTAATTCCATTTCCACCTATCCTTAGGTCTCTGCTTAACCCAAGTTTTCTGACCAAAATGTTGTGTGCATGTCTTATCATTCTCACAAACTGGAGTGTACATATTTACATTGTATTAATTACCTCCATATCTTTTGTCATATTTGTAATTTGGTTTCAACGCATAGATATTCAATCAAGGAAAATTACCCATATTTGAATTAGTACTTTGTCAGATACAAAACTGAAAGTAAGGGGAATATGACAGTTTTTCATTTTGTTTAATGGTATTCACATGTCACAGTCCAGATTTTCCTGAAGTGTTCTACAATTGGTTCATATTATTGTGCTGGCTGATTTACACAGATGATTTGTTCATCCTGATTATAGTGATGGATTGCCTCTAGGAGACGGGAGATGCAAACTTGGTTCTAACCTTACTGTATCTTAACTTACGCTGTGGGAAAGAAAACAAATGTTCTCACCAACATTATTTGTGCTGCTGATTCCAGTTCAAGTAACACTTGATTAGCCATTTCAGACAATATTCAAACAATAACAAAGTCTGCAAGACACTTTAGATGTCTTTATGTGTTGGAACAAACTTTTCATCACTGCCTTCTTAAATTTCCACGACGTCACGATTTTAAATATCATTTGTTCACAGCGGGCCATGTGATACCAAAGAATTAACAAACATTGTTTCGTACTTCTTCAATACGTACATTCAATGTATCAGTTAACACCCAATTACAGTAAAGGTCAAGAAGTATCTTGCTTCCAAGTCGTAGTAAATTGCTGGTCATTGTAGAAGCCGGTAGTTGGGTTGCATAGTGTTACAATTTTGTAACAATACACAAAAAATTCAGTTGTCATATCAGGAGGAAGGGCGTACAGAATTCCTTGAGCATGCCGGTGAAAGCTGTATGTGTTCTGAACGGAGAAGTGGTGAAGGGAACACTCTTTTTCGATCAAGTTGTAAGTTTCTTATTATGTAACAATTGTGTGAAGTAGTAGTAAATTCCACTTCAATTTTCATACTTGATTGGGCTCTGCCGTCAGGGTTGGGGGAAAGACCATATTGGCAAATAAAGTTTGCTAATTTTAAATGACAAAACATTTTATACTGTATGTTAAGCCCAATTGATGCAGACAATTGCAAAACATATTTTACTTTCTTAACAGATATAACCAGAATTTAAAATTTTCTAGTTAAAACTTAAGGGATATTCATGTTTAATCTGTTTCCCCTTAGAATCCTGATTCTCCAGTAAGAGTAACAGGTGAAGTGACTGGCCTATCACAAGGCTTGCATGGCTTTCACATCCATGAATTTGGGGACAACACAAATGGTAAGTTTTGATGTAAGTAAATAACAGTATGTTCACTAAAATGTTGCATCTAGAGTTAGTAGTTCACACTGACATTTGATTTATAGGCTGTATAAGTGCTGGAGCCCATTTTAACCCTCACCAGAAGGATCATGGAAGCCCAACTGATGAAATCAGACATGTTGGAGATTTGGGAAATATTGAAGCTGGCAGCAATGGAGTTGCTAAAGTTGACATTACTGACAAATTGATTTCTCTTTCTGGCGCTCAGAACATTATTGGCAGAACCCTAGTGGTAAGTTCACAGTTCTGAAAAAAATTGTTCCATACAGATTGTTAGGAATATACTGTTTGCTATGAAATTCAATACATTTTGACACTGGTAACAAATTTGGTAATTCTGATAAATAAGAACACAAAAAATCATTAGTTGTAACAGTAGTATCTCCATTTAATTATTTTCATAATAATGATATTTAATAAAAGAAACATTCATGGTTGAAAATATAAAAGTAGGTAGACCTAACTTTCAAGAAATGGCTAAATGAATTTTCTTTTCACTGATTCATTCATACTCCAAAGGCATTCAGAGGGGATGGCATCATTGTTTAAGTGGATTATCTCATTTGTTGCCTGTAAACGGTTACTATTTCTTCAAGGAATGATGAATTTTGAGTAACTGAGCTACAACCACACAAATTGTGTATGAACCGAGTGAAAACACTATTTTGTGTAGTTTGTATTACATGACTGATCAGGTTTGTACCATCAAATATTATTTTGCAGGTTCATGCTGACCCAGATGACCTTGGAAAGGGAGGCCATGAACTAAGCAAAACTACAGGAAATGCTGGAGCCCGTTCTGCATGTGGAGTTGTGGGAATTGCAAAAATTTGAATTGTTGTATATAAAACAATATATTACCACTATATTCTGGGAATTCACATGTCACTATAGGCTGTCCTCAGTAAATAAATGGATAGCACTGTATACTTCCTGCTTGTTAGAGTGAATCGAGCATGTATAACAATTATTTCAATATTCATTCCATGCTTATACAATAAAGGTTAATAAAGGTCATTTGGTTTCTGAGAACTGAAGTGCTTTGTAGAATTATGGCTATGCTATAGCTTATGAATTAAGATGCCAGATTCTTTTTAAAACAGAATTTTCATATTCATTTCTTATCCCTTTTTAAATGCTAAAAGTCCTCTTTATGAGTAATATTATAATCCTAACAATATTACGTTAAGAGTACAAATTGTATGACTATTATGTGACTTTTTTCCTGTCAGAACCTTCTTAGCACATTATCAGACACCCATCATCTATGCTTTTTCTACATTGCGTTCACACCCTATACAAAAGGTAAAATGTTTTAATCTTCAAGGTTTTAGAATTAAGATGCATCAGAATTATTTTTTTCAGTAAGCTTCTTGTTCCATAAAGTGTAATATTTGGTCTTAATATTCAGTGTGAAGGACTGTTTAATATCAAATTTATAAAACCTGGATGAAAGAATCAATTTAAGCATATCAACATTACAAGTTACAAGCATTAGAACTCATGTTTCTATGTACTACTAAAGAAGAGATTAAATTGAAACACAGGACATACGCAACATCTTAAGGTGGAAAGAATACAAGAGTTGGTGAAATTAAAGACAATCTAAAGAATGTTCTACACATGGATCCTGCAATAGAGCTTTAAAAATAAACCAATAGGGAGACCATGTCAGGGAAGGCATTTTGGATAAAGAACAGAAAGAGTGGCCACAGATACAAGAGGATCACTTGCAGTTTGATGAAGATGAAGTGAGAAGGCCTTGTTACAAACAGTCCACCTTCTCTGGTACCCAGTATCATAGCCTAGTGTTTAAAACTTGAAGGTCCGAGGTTTTGTTTGACTTGGAAACTAGATATCCTGACAGGTATGCTAGGCTAGTGCCTTAAAATAAACCAAAAGTATTTCCACATTCTTCCCTAGCCCTGTCATCCCATGTTATATAACCTATGTAGTTATAAATGTGTCCAATGGATCAAAACTATCCAATATTATTACCCAATTTTCAAGAGTGGTCATAGTGTGAACTTATCAAAATCCCTCTTCTAGTAATGTGAAACCTTGGCTTTGCACTTTAAAGGACATAGTAGGTAAGTACCAATAATAAATTTAATGAATTCCAGATTTCATCATTCCTTTTCATAATTTCTCTATGTTTTCTTCTGCAAACTGGTTTGTTCTAAATATAATAAATATTTCCCAAAAGCAGAAGCTGTGAGACTACAGTTTCTCAAGGCAGTGAAGATAGCTAAGTTTCACATTGATATGAAACAATATGTATCATAATTAACTGTAGTTACTGTAACATAGTTAATTGTTAAATATTTAAAATAATTTGTTCAACCCTACAAATAACAATAATAGGGAGCATCTCTTGAGGCCCACAAATACTTCGTCATTGAAATTATATTCCTGAAAATTGTGAAATGCATCCTGCACGGGCCACTTCAAAATGTTTATTTCAGTGTAAGGACCTCACAAAGTAATATTCTAAATAAGCTACAGGATGGAATGATGGCCTGCAAGCCACGTCTAATAGGCATGAATTCTGAACACCCCTGTTATATCCTGTTCATAGTGTGCAAAGTAAACACTGTTATCTCTTATCACGAACTTTACACAGTGGAAGGAACTGGAAACTTAAAAAATATGCTGCTTCAACAGTTTTATTTCAGATACAAATGCAGCATTACAGTCAACAGGATATTACAGCAGGGATGTAAAAATGTAAGTAAAGTTTCCACATTACTAAGAATGATATATTCTGTAAATGCATTACAAGATGCCTCAAATCAGTCTTTAACATTCAGCACATAAAATGTAAATACACTACAATCTTAAAGAGAGAGAAGAGTATACACAACCATAAGCTATATGACAGTCTTGTATAAAATTTCTCACTACTTGCTACAAAAATAAATGCTTCAATTACAGTGTGCCACTGCAACAAAATACTCTATACAAATTATAAATGAATGCAACAAAAGAAAAGTTACTTCATTTTGCCAAACTCCTTGTTAGGAGGCATCTGTAAAGCTCTTCGCTGTGGTCTCCAGTCTGTATAACGAGGGACATTAACATGTGAACCCCTCCACAACATGGCAATGAGAAGATAGAACCCACCTACACACTTGCTAAAGAAGTCTATCATAGCTAGAAAGATAGGTGTAGAAGCTTGTATAAAAATAGAGAACTCTCTCATAAACTTTATAGTATAATCCCCAACATACCCAATAATGTGGAAGAACCCAGTTATGCATGCTGCAATAAACACAGACATGAAACAGACAGCCCCTTTAATATTATGCAATGTCACGACAGAAGCAACATTTGCTGTAATTTCTTCCTTAATATCTCTAAAATTTTGTTTAATTTTATCATTCATAACACTGTTATAATTATTTGCTGGAACAGGTTGAGGAGCCCCTTGAAATGCATTCTCAACTGTCTCCGATTCACTCATCTTCACATTTCTCGATCCAACATCTATATGCCTGTAAGCAACATTAATTAGTCACAAAATTGAAATACGAAAGTTTACAACGTAATATCCTTAACTCCTCCCATCATCCTTTTTCAGTCCAGGACAATAACCAATAACCATAGTGGTACTAATCAAAGTACAAAATTGTTCTCATTGCTCTAGTCACAGCATAACAAAATCCTCACAGATGATCACAGTTATACATTTCCATAATAATGTTAATACAATGGCAGGTAAAGTTAGTTCCACTTCATTAATAGATATTATGCTCTTTAGTAAGCATCAACAAAACATACATTTTGTGCAAAATTTTGGTGGCAGAAAATATGGAACAAGTGGGCATGTACAAAATTGTTCAAGTACATAACCAACATATAATAAAAGTTGTTCCTTATTTCAATGTAATGGATCTTCCTAAAACGGCCACTGTTATGTAGTTTACCTCAAACAATTTAGATGAATAATCATTTCCCTGCCTTCAACAAACTTGACTCGTCTGATTTGGAACCAGTAGTGTCCAAATGCCAAGTTCTGTAATTTGACCCATAGAGCATGCTGAAGTGGAGCTCCAATAAAGTCAGGCCCTGAAATAAGGTATACAGCTTGAAGCTTCATACTTGTGTGCGACAGCATGAAATGGGAAACCAGTATCATGGTGTTAGCAGTCTTTCAACAACTTGACAGTCATTCAGCTGGTCTAGAAATTCCTGGTAAGATCCTTCAACATAAATTCTGTACACATTTATTACTAAAATAATTAAATTCATAAGGCAGGGACATAGTTGGGAAGATGATTTTTACTCAGCTGGTCAAAAAATTCCCTTCTTCTATAGAATATGAATATTCAATATTAACACAACACTGGACCATATCTGAACCATTTCACATCCTCATAAGATCTTTAAAACTGTGTTTATTATCGTTCCATATATACCAAGAAACCCAAGAAGACTCTTCTCTTGAGGATCTCCAGCCAAACTATAACATGCATTTCCTGTTCTCCTTGCTAACAAACTCAATGTGCTGGGATTCCATTTTTAAAATGAAGGCATGGTACTGGCACTGGTGGAATGGAATTTGTTGTTACCTGTAATTCCAACCCACACCTTTGAGAACTTGTAGAACTTCTCAAGCCTCTTAATGACAGTGTCCAAATCCTTCTTCAGATCATATTCTAATGTAGAAATAAGCACTACATCTCTGAAATATCACATTATCATTAATTTCACATCAGACATTCCTTCAGAAAAATTTGCACTTCATTCATACCTTTTAGACCTAAGATAAATCACCTTGAATCTAAACAAAAAGTCAATAATCTATATAACTTAATGAACTCCACAGTGCAGAATCTTCTTGAGCAGTGACAGTTGCTCAGCTTATAAAAAAACTGCTTTTATGTAACAAATATTCATCAATATGTTCAAAAGATCCTGCCACTGGACCTCGTCCTCTGTTGAATCCAGTCAACATCTAATTATGCTTGATTTACTCACCCCAACAAAACTGCTAATTCAGAACATTTAAGTAGCTTCTTACTGCATAATTTTCTTCAGTCCTTTGTTGTCACTTCTCCAAGGCCAAAATACCTCCTTTAGAAGTCATTCTTAAACTAACTAATCTGTGTTCTTCATTTTGAGACAGGCCCATATAAAGCTACACATGAAATTAGAGTTGCAAATATTCTGATCTAGGTTTTTAGACTGACATAAAAAGATAAAAAGGTCCAAAATAAATAATAAGCATTTCCCAAATTTAATCTGATTTTTTTAACCATACTAACTTACATAAACACAGATGATTACCACATATTACTTACTGCCCAGCTACAACCACATTTCTTAATATAATAACCTTCTTTCTGCTAGCAGGCTTCCAAAAGAACTATGAGAAATTAAACAGAATAGAATGAAATATGAATTCAACTTACACTATAAGAAGGGCTGGCTAGCAGCCTCGGATACAATATATTGGACCAGAACTCCAACACTAAAATATTGTAGCCCAAACTCAAATGAACTGAATTTACCCAAAGAAATTGAGGGCCGTATTACAAATTTACGTCTTTGTAACATACAATAGTAACACAAACATAAACAGTAATACTTGAAATTAGGCGTAACAAGGTTTACAATTAGTCGCTACGTCCATTTACCTGTAAGATGACAAAGATTCTACAAAACGTCTTTCCTCGTAGTAGCCCTGGAAAACTCTGTTTATTAACAACTGTTTGACAAATATTTGGATCTCTTGATCTTCAGTTATGTCACGACTAGGAATATACTGACACGAATGACTTCCTAGAGGTACTTTGGTATAGGACATCTTGTTGTGTGGATAATCGCAACTGAAAGAAATATATTAATATTGTACCGTTTTAACCATATGTTACGTACCTAACATACTATACGTAAATCTCCGTTAATATTTTTCATTAATGTCAAAATCGGAACTTCCAACTTTTTAAACATATACTGTGTAAGCACTACAAATTGGTTTACGTACAGAATCAGACATCACACCACAATCAATTATAAACTAATAACAGTGAAATGTAATTAAGAAATTAAAGATGAGCTGCGTTTACAACACGTAAAAACTACAAAATTTCGCACGATACTAATGGATGTCATATTCAAAACATCTGTAATTTAAAACCACAGTTAGGGGTAACTTTAATACCTGTTTCGTTTGGAGAATGAAGAACACGAATAACTTCACAATATCATAAATTTACACTTCTAACCGAACAGCTTTCTCCGTGGTGGGATACAAGGCAACGCCAAATGGAGCTTGAAAACTGAACTAAATTGCGCATGACACCATCTTTGATCGTAATTATAATTTTAGTTAATGTACTGTAGCGAATGTTTATCAAAGGAAGCTACAATCAGTTTATGCAACGCAGTTTGCAAGTATTTATGATGTGATATAAAGTGGTCATTAAAACTGACCGATGTAACTAAATATTGAAATGGTTCGACAACTGTCATGACAGAAGCAATATTTGCTGTAATATCTTCCTTAATACCTCTAAAATTTTATTTAATTTTATCATTCAAACACTGATATAATTATTTGGTGGAACAGGTTCAGGAGCCCCTTGAAATGCTTTCTCAACTGTCTCCGATTCACTCATCTTCACATTTCTCGATCCAACATCTATATGCCTGTAAGCAACATTAATTAGTCACAAAATTGAAATACGAAAGTTTGTAATGTAATATCCTTAACTCCTCCCATCATCCTTTTTCAGTCCAGGACAATAACCAATAACCATAGTGGTACTAATCAAAGTACAAAATTGTTCTCATTGCTCTAGTCACAGCATAACAAAATCCTCACAGATGATCACAGTTATACATTTCCATAATAATGTTAATACAATGGCAGGTAAAGTTAGTTCCACTTCATTAATAGATATTATGCTCTTTAGTAAGCATCAACAAAACATACATTTTGTGCAAAATTTTGGTGGCAGAAAATATGGAACAAGTGGGCATGTACAAAATTGTTCAAGTACATAACCAACATATAATAAAAGTTGTTCCTTATTTCAATGTAATGGATCTTCCCAAAAGGACCACTGTTATGTAGTTTACCTCAGACATTTTAGATGAAGAATCATTTCCCTGTTTTCAACAAACTTGACTCGTCTGATTTGGAACCAGTAGTATCCAAATGTCAAGCTCTGTAATTTGATCCATAGAGCATGCTGAAGTGGAGCTCCAATAAAGTCAGGCCCTGAAATAAGGTATACAGCTTGAAGCTTCATACTTGTGTGCGACAGCATGAAATGGGAAACCAGTATCATGGTGTTAGCAGTCTTTCAACAACTTGACAGTCATTCAGCTGGTCTAGAAATTCCTGGTAAGATCCTTCAACATAAATTCTGTACACATTTATTACTAAAATAATTAAATTCATAAGGCAGGGACATAGTTGGGAAGATGATTTTTACTCAGCTGGTCAAAAAATTCCCTGCTTCTATAGAATATGAAGGCTACATACATACATCTTTATTACATTCCATGGATCCATAAGATAGTCAGATGACATCAGGATGTGGAAAAAGTCATACTAATAATACAATACATATTATAAAGTACAATTCATACTATTATATAAATTTAACATATGCAACAAATGGTTCACCTAAAGTAATGATAAGTTACAAATAAATCTACCTATTATATACCAAAGATAAATTTTCACTTATTTGTAAACATGGACATTCATGGACAGAGTAAAAGGAGTGTGTAGTTAAGTATCTTTTTAATGCTACAATAAATTGTGCCTTTTTATTCACAAGACTTGTGAGACTTGATGGTAGACTGTTGAAAATGTTGATCCCTGCATAATATGCACTCTTCTGAAAACATGAGAGGTTGGCAATCGGTCTATGAAGCTGATTTTTATTCCTTGTGTTGACACTGTGTACAGCAGAATTAGTTTGAAAAAGTTCTTGGTTATTTACAATAAAGTTCACTAATGAGAATATGTATTCACAAGGATGAGTTAAGATCTCTAAAATAGACTTCTAAATGTGTTTCCAGCCATTAATCTGACAATTTTCTTTTGTAGAGTGAATATTTTTTTGCTGTTTGATGAATTACCCCACAAAATTATTCCATACTTCATTAAGGAGTGAAAATAGGCAAAATATACTGATCAGAGTGTGTCAGTGATGCTGACATGCAACAGAGATCTAACTACATAACGTGCTCCACTTAACTTACGTATCAGTTTATCAATATGATTTGTCAAATTTAGGTGATTACCAATTTGCAAACACAGGAATTTTGTATTTATTAACTCTTGTATATCCTTTCCATTATAACCAAATTTAAAGCATATTATGGTGTGTTATTTGTTATAAATTTTATTGTATTTGTTTCATCTAGATTTAGGGCCAACTTGTTAGTATTAAACCATTTACTCATATGAGACAGAACTATGTTTGATGTTGAACAGAAATCATCAAAATTGTTATTAGAAGTTATGACACTCCTGTCACCAGCAAATATTATGGGTTCTGCTAAAGTATTTATTGTTTTTATTCTTTGAGGAAGGTTATTTATGTATATCATAAAAAGCAAGGGCCCTAAAATTGACCCTTGGGGAATTCCATGTTTTATTGTTCCCCAGTTTGAGAAAAAATTCCATTTGTTTTCTAGGAGCTTTTACTTTGACCTTTTGTTTTCTATCTGTTAAATAGGATCTGAACCATTATGCTGCTATACCTTGAATCCCATAACAATTAATTTACCCAATAAAATTTCATGATTTACACAGTCAAAAGCTTTTGTTAAATCACAAGAAATTCCTCCAACATGCATTTTTTGGTTAATTTGCTATAAGTCTACTGTAATGCTGCTTTTTAGCATCTTTTATAACATTATTCAGGATTTTACAATACTTGATATAAAATGCTCTTGCATTTGGGTCTTTACTGTTCCTACTGTAGATAAACAGACTTGCAAGATATTTTTATCCCCTGTGTAATCCAATTATTATTTATTTTGCCTATACTTTCATATGTAATAGGAAAACTAGCTTCAAAAATATTTAGAAAAGTATACAAAAATGAGTTAAACTTTTTGTTGGTATCTTTGACTCTATAAACAGATCCCCATGTTTCATTCTTCAGAAGAAGCTGAAACTGCATGATTGTTTCGTTATTTACTTTTCTTTTGCTTCAAAGGTATTAAGTTAGTAGCTGCAGCAACATTATTAATCATAAGGTACTGGGCATCACGGTCTGATAGGCCATTTATTATGGTAGAAGTAGAAGTTGAGCTAAGTCTTGCACTATCAACAAAAGAATTATCAACTGGTGTTCTCAAATCATATTGAATTCTTGTTTCAAAGTTTACAGTATGTATGAAATGTTACTAGTAATGTTTTCTTTTCTTTTCTTTTTGCATTGAGATAGTCTATATTCATGTCACCACAGACTAAAAATTCAGGTTTTGGATTATACAGATAGTTTAGAGTAGCATCTAGTCCCTTTAGGAATTGTTGAAAATTGCCTGTTGGACCTTTGTACAGGCTTAATATAACTAAGTTAGATGATTTTGTTTCTGGCTGAATTGCAAAAATTTCTAAATCCTAGATTATTAATTTCTGTGTTCCCAAAATCCCGATACTGGACCATATCTGAACTATTTCACACCCTCATAAGAACTTTAAAACTGTGTTTATTATCGTTCCATATATACCAAGAAACCCAAGAAGACTCCTCTTGAGGATCTCGAGCCAAACTATAACATGCATTTCCTGTTCTCCTTGCTAACAAACTCAATGTGCTGGGATTCCATTTTTAAAATGAAGGCATGGTACTAGCACTGGTGGAATGGAATTTGTTGTTACCTGTAATTCCCACCCACACCTTTGAGAACTTGTAGAACTTCTTAAGCCTCTTAATGACAGTGTCCAAATCCTTCTTCAGATCATATTCTAATGTAGAAATAAGCACTACACCTCTGAAATTTTACATTATCATTAATTTCACATCAGACATTCCTTCAGCAAAATTTGCACTTCATTCATACCTTTTAGACCTAAGATAAATCACCTTGAATCTAAACAAAAAGTCAATAATCTATATAACTTAATGAACTCCACAGTGCAGAATCTTCTTGAGCAGTGACAGTTGCTCAGCTTATAAAAAAACTGCTTTTATGTAACAAATATTCATCAATATGTTCAAAAGATCCTGCCACTGGACCTCGTCCTCTGTTGAATCCAGTCAACATCTAATTATGCTTGATTTACTCACCCCAACAAAACTGCTAATTCAGAACATTTAAGTAGCTTCTTACTGCATAATTTTCTTCAGTCCTTTGTTGTCACTTCTCCAAGGCCAAAATACCTCCTTTAGAAGTCATTCTTAAACTAACTAATCTGTGTTCTTCATTTTGAGACAGGCCCATATAAAGCTACACATGAAATTAGAGTTGCAAATATTCTGATCTAGGTTTTTAGACTGACATAAAAAGATAAAAAGGTCCAAAATAAATAATAAGCATTTCCCAAATTTAATCTGATTTTTTTAACCATACTAACTTACATAAACACAGATGATTACCACATATTACTTACTGCCCAGCTACAACCACATTTCTTAATATAATAACCTTCTTTCTGCTAGCAGGCTTCCAAAAGAACTATGAGAAATTAAACAGAATAGAATGAAATATGAATTCAACTTACACTATAAGAAGGGCTGGCTAGCAGCCTCGGATACAATATATTGGACCAGAACTCCAACACTAAAATATTGTAGCCCAAACTCAAATGAACTGAATTTACCCAAAGAAATTGAGGGCCGTATTACAAATTTACGTCTTTGTAACATACAATAGTAACACAAACATAAACAGTAATACTTGAAATTAGGCGTAACAAGGTTTACAATTAGTCGCTACGTCCATTTACCTGTAAGATGACAAAGATTCTACAAAACGTCTTTCCTCGTAGTAGCCCTGGAAAACTCTGTTTATTAACAACTGTTTGACAAATATTTGGATCTCTTGATCTTCAGTTATGTCACGACTAGGAATATACTGACACGAATGACTTCCTAGAGGTACTTTGGTATAGGACATCTTGTTGTGTGGATAATCGCAACTGAAAGAAATATATTAATATTGTACCGTTTTAACCATATGTTACGTACCTAACATACTATACGTAAATCTCCGTTAATATTTTTCATTAATGTCAAAATCGGAACTTCCAACTTTTTAAACATATACTGGGTAAGCATTACAAATTGGTTTACGTACGGAATCAGACATCACACCACAATCAATTATAAACTAATAACAGTGAAATGTAATTAAGAAATTAAACATGATTTAAAAATGAGCTGCGTTAGCAACACGTAAAAACTACTAAATTTCGCACGATACTATTGGATGTCATATTTATAATTTATAACCACAGTTAGGGATAACTTTAATACGTGTTACGTTTTGAGATTGAAGATCACCAATAACTTCGCAATATCACAAATTTACAATACTAACTAAACAGCTTTCACCATGGCGGGATATAAGGAAACGCCAAATGGAGTTTGGAATTTTCTACCACGCGGTTTTTGAACAGACTGAGGTCTACCTGCTTACCAACAGACCTTGTTTGCGTTGATTGATCACTCACAAAGAGCAGAAATCGACTCAGTAGTTAATGTTTATGAAAGCAAGCTGCAATTAGTTTATGCAACGCTGTTTGTAAGTATTTGTGATGTGATGGAAAGTGGTCATTAAAACTGCCCGATCTAATGAAATTTTGATATGATTCGACAACTGTCATAACACTCAAAAATATTAACACCTTGAAGTGCAATTTTGTTGACATTGTGAAGTATCAGTTTCCATAACTGTGTGGACATTTTTATAATCTGAAAGATTCTCTGCTGTACTATGAACTTATGTGATAGCAAGACAACACAAAGACACAACAGTATAACAAGTGTGTGGCTGATAGGAACCAGACATGTTTGATGACTGAAATTCTCTAGGATTGTTATATTTTCTGAAGACTGATGCAATTATTATTATTTACTGCAATTGGGTTTGGTTTTACATAGCCACATGCTGAACATTATGAATTACCTACGTACGAGGTGCGATCGGAAAGTTTCAAGACTGTGTCAATAGAGGGCGAACCGGATGTAGTACGAGCTTCTGCCGCTAGGGGGTGAGGCCTACATTCATAGTGAATCAGTGTGCCAGCCGGCATCATCGAATTAGCATTTGTTT
>NW_019060264.1:29098-69661 GCF_000696155.1 Zootermopsis nevadensis
TACATCCTTTAATAACATACTGCCACTGCTCCACCACTGCTAAGCAAACAAGCAATCTTCCACATTCAAGATTCTGATCAAGACAAGTTCAGATGCTATCAAATAAAGCAGCATTAAGACACTCCCATAATTTCCTTTGCATTCACAAAGGAAGCTATGGATTCAAAAATCAACACTTATTAAAAAATTAAAACAGGTTGAGTTCAATATAACATCCAACAAGAAATATATGTATCATTTTATATTAACTTCAATAATATGTAAAGTATTCACTCTACAATGAGGGTAAAATGATACACAAATCATTTTTAAACACGCCATAGTATGTCATATTAGTATTTCTATTAGAATACATAAAATAATACAAATCTATCATTAAATATAATAAATAATGGAAGCTTACAGGAAGGCAAACTTTTAATTTTAACTTAAGCATTGCCCCATATTTCTACCTATGAGAGGTGAATTAACAGGAGGCTAGAGAAAATTTCATAAGCAGCTTTATGAATTATACTCTTAACCAAAAATATAAGGGTGATCAAATCAAGGAGGATGCAACAGTGGGACATATAGCTTGCACAGTAGAGATAAAAAATTATTACAGAATTATATTCAGAAAATATGAAGGGAAAAGGCCACTTGAAAGATGCAGGCATAGACAGGATGATAATACTACAATGGCTCTTAAAAGAAATAGGGTGTGAGGATGTGACTCGATTCATTCATCAGACTCAAGATAGGGTCCAGTGGCAGCCTGCTGTGAACATACTAATGAACCTTCAGGCTCCACTTCTCAAATATGATTCTGCTCCATCAAATTAAGCATCACACCTACAACACCAATGTGTGCTATATTGTTTTCTAGAAATAAATAGCTAGTTTTCAGTACAAATAACTTCCATCATCAGAATTTTCATGCAAAGCATATTATCAAATAGAATTTGTTAAAACAAGCAATAAGCACATCCACCAAGCATGTCATAAATCCCAACCTGTCATTCTATCCAGTTAAAAATATTAGATGTATATATATTGTATTGAAACTTTTGAATCAAATTTAGACATTATTTAGCAATATTTTCTGAAATAAAAACAGGATAAATATGGGAATAAGATCGCATGATAAATGTTCTGCTCTTCAAAACTCCTACAGAATCTGTGAAACTGTGTGTGTGTTTGTCTGTGTCAAACTGACCCATATTCAATAATGGGTCAGAAAGTAACTGAGTTGAGAAACTCTGTGTCCACACATATGTATGTACACACACACATATACAAATCACTCAGAATCTTCATATATTAATTAACTTTTATTTGCTGTGCATCACAGCAATATACTCTAACCTCACTTAAAGTCCAGCCAGCAACTCCAAAGTATGGATGTTTAAAACTGCTTGTTGTATGACAAAATACTTAACTGAGTGCATATCGCCATTTAAGATACAGCATGCCAAGGGTTCATTAACTACTGAGGTGAAGTGACTAAGAGAAACACAAACAACCTCTTACATCATATTTATTGATGTTTACCCTTGAATGAAATGTAAACACCATCTTGTAGTGGCTGTGTTGATTTAGCAAGGTGTCAAAGCGATACTCACCAGATAAAATGCTGTTTTTGGTTCACTTCAGCTATAACCCAGTAGAAAGTTGTACAATCAAATATCCTCTGCTGTGCTTAAACAATGCACAAAGGCATTTAAATGAACTGGTCTGACACTGTCAGAGTTGTAGTTATATGTTTCAATTGTAAAACTCATTATTAGTGGAAATGATGTTTAACAGACTGTGGTCTGAACTATGAAATGTTATTTGTTGAAAACAAATTATATGCTTTTTGAGAAAGTAAAATTAAGCATTAAAGGCAACACACAAGAAATGGCAGAACATAATTTGTAAATAGGATTACTGTCAACAGATTCATGTATTCTAACATGAGTAAACCAATTAAAATAAAAAAGAGGTTCACAAATTTGAAATTATTAATATGTTGTCACTGCTTATCATATTTACTTTCAGTAATTCTAATTTCGCTTATGAATTGATGTAGTAGTTGAGTCACACCCTGGTTGTATGAGAGAGTGTGTACTATGTACTGACAGCAACTAACCATTGTTTTACATTGTTATAAAAATAAATGTACAGAATTTGTAACAGAAGTCTCAAATGACTGTTAGGTACTTATGTTAAACCAAACGTCCCTACTTAAATTTATTCTGTAAACATATAGGGCTACCAAGGGTTAAATATATTCATAAAAGTGTTGTCAGCAAGTACAGACAGTTATAGTATACAGTAAATTTAAATAGCACAGCAAAGGATAAACGTGTATGATCCTAACAGCAGGTATAGCCTAGTTCACCTGTTTTTGCCTAAGTCCTTCACACAATCAGATGTTGCATATCAGTACTGCACTTTTATTCCTTATATGCATATTTCACACTATTTAATTCTGATGTGTATATTACCCCCCTTCCCCCAATGCAAATTTATTAAAAATTAATAAATGCTGATAACAGACCAAAGGTAGAGGAGGTGCACAAGAATGAGCAAACTAATTGCAGCCTTGAATCTGACCTGCATGACTGGATGCCATCCACCCATCATCCCATACCTGGCTAATCCCATAAGAAAATTCTTCAATCTCTAAAGATGACAAATGTTTGCAAGTACTTGGGTCCATATTAGAAATGCAACACAGAATTTTTGTTGCTTTGTACTTCTGAGGCTCTTACTGATGATTTTCAAAGTTTACTTCTGCCCCTTCAAAAAATATAAATACTCCATGATGTCTTCCTTCCAAACCCATCCCATGTCAACAATTGTCCTCCTAGTTGATGTTAAAAAGACCTATGCAGATGATAAAATATTAAATATATTTAGAAATGATGTACTATAGCAGAGACTAGGAATAAAAGTGTTTATACAACAGGCTTTCAACTTCAGGTCAAATTTCCCAAAAATTCTAGTCCCAAAAGACCTCAGCTGCATTAACCTTTATCACCATGTATAGTGTGGTCCAGCTGGCTATGCATCACAGCAGTATAATGCTAAACCATTAAACTCTGAAGATATAGTCCGGCCAACAGTCCAGTAGTACAGGGGTTCAAAAATCCTATATTCCCATACATTAAAGGTTAAATTAAAATAATCCAAAATTAACTATGCTTGATGTAACATTAAACTTACCATTCCTCTTGGCTGGGTCCATGCCTAACTTTTTCATTCCCTCTCGTACCTCCTCCAGGTCACTGGAACTTGCCCGGAAAGTGTCTGACACAAACTCATGGGTAGGGCTGTCAGTGGAGGTGCTTTCCGGAACTAACACATCATCGAGGTGAGGTTTCACTAGATGGGACACAACAACCATACTCAGCCAAAACTAAAATAATTTTCAGACAAGCGATCACATGCATTAAAATAATACAAACATGCATCATATGGGAAGAGGAATTTGATCAATGGTCATTCTCCAAAGAAGCAGTGTCCTGTTTGACAGATTCACAAACCATATGATTGTGTAACTATCACAAATGCACAAGTTGTTGGAATATCTTCAACACTATCCACAGAAGTCATGCATTTAAGAGGTATGTAGGTCAAATATCAGCTGAAAACCGGCTATTCTTGCTAGTTTCTTTATGACACTTTATAGCTGATACCAGCTTCTGACAAACACATCAGAAACATCTGCTCTAGGTAATGACCATTCTGACCAGACAATGAACACTCACTACAACACAAATACTCGCATGAGCACAAGCTCTCTTACCTGCTGGATCGACATCTGTGCTGTTGGCTCGCGCAGTGGGATCAGGTTCCCGGCCACCTTCCTGAGCCATTGAAGACAATTCATTTGCCTGACGGATCAAACTCACACGATAGAAGTAGTTTCGCCAGAAAGTTTCCTCATTGATCCTAAATCAAGTTGTTTAAATATAAGCTTAGCATCTGATATAGTGGTGCAGTGTCATTGCTGAAATGCATGTACAAAAACAGAATTCAACCCTAGAAAAGCAGTGCACATTCTTCACATGGCAGATAATTGCACTGTCAGAAAATACATCTCGAACAATTCAGCTGGTGAAAAATCATCAACTGTTGCTTCTGAAATTCAGGATCTTTCTTAGAACATATACAGAATTATTCAAGTAACAACAATTTGACAGCTGCACTTCTGGAACAGTCTGAAAATGTGTCAGTCACTGCTTCCAGGGTTAACCCATTGCATTCTCTGTGTCAGGCAGCTTGTGCTCCAGTACACTGCTCTCATTAGGATGCTCTGGTCTTTAAATCACATATTTGGTTTATTTTTCCTACATCTATACAGGTACTTTATACTAATTGCAATGGTCAGCAAAAATATACAACTATACTTCTGGTTACCAGCAAGAAGTAGATACCAATTTTATCCTGAAGAAGACCAAATATTCACTTTTACATGACACAGCAGTGAATCTGACTTATCAATTTAATATGACACAATAACAAAGATCTGATTTACATATTAACTTTACAAAGCACTTTTATCCTACATAAGTCTGAAGTTTCACTTACACTTTAGGTACCAGTTCAAACCTCATCTTCTCAAGGTTGGGATCTTCAGCTAGTGTGGCCATTGCAACAGGATAAGAGACTTCATAATCAAACTGGAAATCAACACCAGCTGGAGGACTTCGAACAAAATTTCGCCTATCCTGAAATGAACCAAAAAACCACAGATTTGAGTAACTTTTTTCTTGTTACATTCTCAGCAAGGAAAAGTTGCAAGGAAAATCTGATAAGACTATAATCAACACTGAAGGATGCCTAATTGTTTGTCAACTGTGATAACAGAATTCCATCTTGTGCCTTTTATTTTGAATGGTTAAGGAAAGAATAAATCACAGAAAGTTTGGTTCGAAAACCTTGGTTCATATACGCAGATACTGGAGGGCAATATTAAACAAGTTTTGAAAAAGAAAGGCGGTAGACTGGACTAGACAAACAAACAGAATATAAGCATTTGACCTTTTGGGTTCCATAACAGCAGCAAATTATACTGAACAGTTGAATATATACCAACTGTTACAGAAAAGCCACACACTATGAAGTTAGTTATTTAATGTCTAATTTTCTACAATAAGTCAAGTATATATAATCCATTAAACACATTGGTTAGTAACTGTAAAAAGTTTGAATTCTACTTTCTGAAAGGTGTACCAAACATATGAATTATTGAATAAGGCTGTCTTCTATGGTGTTGTACTGGGTAGTCTGGTAGAAGTTTGCCTCTGAAACATAGGTAAACTTCTACCAGACTATATGTTGCAACAACCCAGAAAACAGACATAAGAACTTCAAATCCTATATATAAATTGTTTTTATAAGTTTCTGATATATTTTCTGTATAACACTTCTGCCTGTGCAGATTTTCAGTATCATAAGACATCAAACATAAGCTGAGAGAAAACTTCTTTCTAGTATATTAACCTAAAACTGAGAAATGCTTTGTACATGTGTTAAAGTGTTATGCACTGGTGTCAACATTTGTGCAGAAGCTGAAGGCCACTTACTGTTGAGAGTGTTAGGAACTCCTCCTTGAGGCTCTCCTCATTGGGGCAGCCCACCCATGGAGGCACTGCGGCATCGGACGTCTTACCTTGTTTCTCTTTGATGAATGCCTCCTGCTCCTTGTTGAACTCCCCCAACAGACTCTGCGAACAAATTAGCATCAACATATGTTACTTATCTGAAGACACATTCCTAATTTCTTTAAGTAATAAAATCAAGAAAGATGATATTCATGGGATGTGAAGCATGCATGGGAGAGAGATGATAAATACACACACATTTTGGCTGGACAATTTTAAGGTAGACACCATTCGGAAGACCTAGGTGTAGATGGAAGGATCACATTAAACCCTATTAATCTGACAGCAACACTTCCTGTATATATGTATATGTGTGTGCATGCATGTGTTTGTGCGCGTGTGTGTACATACATACATACATATGCACAGTAATACATCAGTATAAAGATATTCAGTATGTAAACAGCAGTGGCTACTGAACTATGAAATGGATAATAATGTTTCAAAGTGACATCTCAAATATTTGTATAGTTAAAAGCTTTCTTTTTCCCGAGCATCCGGAGCTGATAACTATGTGCAGAACACCAGATGACAAACAGTCCCTCACTCCCATCCTTGTATCACCATTGCCCTGAATACTCTCATGCCATTGTAACAAATTTACCTTATTATGTTCATTGAATGGATGTTAATCCAACGTTATCAATTTCTAACACTCCTTTGTATTGATATGGCCAATGTTCTTGGTTTTGAAGAAATAAAGATTATAGAAACCATGGACTGATGGCTATAATAGTATATTTTGTTTAACATTGAACATTGCACAAATGCATCCTTGCTCTACCGTAAATTCATGTTCAGATACATGTTCTGTTTTATAGCGTGTGTGCATAAATATTGTGTTATGTATTATTCTGTATTCAATATTATTTTTTAAATTTTTAGAACATGTTAAAATGTATGACAAATTATTAAATGTAAAAAAAAATATCTGAAACAACAGGTACATAGCCACTGTAGATGAGACGTAGTGTTCTTTGAAACCAATCACAATATGCTATACAATGTCTGTGAGTCAGTGTACTTGCTTTTATGTACGCATGACGTATACAGTGATGTCATGAAACAGGTGCCAATTTTTTGACATGGATTGTACAATGACCTTGACTCCCCACACCAGCGCCTGTATCATCCGACGCAATTCACTTACCTTGCATGGTTAATAGGTTGTCTATATACCAGGCGCAACGGTACGTCGATACACAATTCAATGGGTTGCGGACATGTCAGGCATTGTCTGGTATAATAAACCATGTTCCCCGATAATACAAAGCTCAGTGTGACGTCGGTTTATGCTAATCAGCCAAAATTCAGGAACGAATGGGGTCAGAATTAGTTTGGGATTACCGAGACCTGATTCGATTTAAGATCTTAATAAATTTATTCTAAGAATTAAAGGATGAGAAGAACGGGTGCGAAAAATAAAAGCCAAATGAAAATATCATCCCTGTGTTACAAAGGAGTACATCGTTCATGGACGATACATTCAATCACTTTTCTTTAAATTAAACTTAGGTATTCTCAATCAGTCGCCTCGTGTAAATGGAAATCCTTCAACCGTGACGTAAACCAACGATGACCTACCACAAATACCACCAAAATAACAAATATAAGAAACGGCCCACGGCATTTACCAATTATGCCTGCCCAAGGGAAATCCAGCTTGCAAGTCACGTGCACACTGCGGGGGCTGTTACTGATGCACGGACATAATATCTATCATAACGTCCACAGAGGGCATCTGATCAGACATTCACAGCTTTCATTCCTTCGAGTAGCTTAGACAAAATCTCCGCCGAGTTCGAATCCCAGGTAAAGAAATTTTGCTACTCGTCATCATAGTCCAATTTGGGGACTGCCGTGTTCCCCCACCCAAATTCATGCAAACGTCGGCTGAGAAATCACAGAACTACTTCTGGTTCCCTTGTTCATATATTTATTTTCTTGTTTAATTTATTTAAGTCCTTTCTTGCCTCTTTCCTTTTTACTTATTCCTTAGATTCCCTGTCATCATTCATTCCCCTCCGTCTTTCCTCTTTCATCCCTGATTTATTTACCTTCACCTGATTCCAGGACTAAGCAACGTCGGGTGAAAAGTTTTAAGCTGCAAATCAATTAGATTACGCAATTTAATAACAGAGAGAATAAAACATTTTATGAGATAGTATAGCTGCGTCATATTGTGATATTAATTAAAATAATTGTTTTCTATATTCAATCATATTTCATTAATATTTTCGAATCTTTTACTTCACAGACTGGTATAAACATCAATAACACCACCTCAACAATAATGTTATATTAATAATATCTAGACACAACTTCCATAAAATATACTGAGAAAGATGATAAAATTATAAAATTGTAAAAACTATAAATAATTGTAATTTGAGTTTAAAAGTTTATAATTTACACCTGATGACGGTTTGATAAACCGAAACATGTTGTGAATGTTCCGATGTAAATCGAATGCTCGATATGGAACATAAGATGATATTTTAATCATTTCAGTTATCTTATCTTACTATTTTATTGTGATTTGACAGTAAACAAATATTAGCGATACCACTGCTTCGTACGTGCTCCACAGTTCGTGGTGAACCAGACAAGTGCTCCTACTAATGTACCACCTTATTATACTAGCAGCACTAGGTGACCTGAATAAATCAATTAGTGCTGCTTCCAGGGCTGTGGAGTCGGAACTAAAATCTCCGGCTTCGACTCCGACCCCGACTCCTTCATAATAATAATAAGGGTAAACCTACTAAAATGGTAAATAGCACCATAAGAGATGTCATCACCACCACGTGAATCATCAGCCTACTTTAGCGGGATGGGCTGACTTTGTAGCACCCCTCTAAGCACAACCCTGAACTCAGGAGCGAAGCTGGTCTGAGAGTAGAATAAAATTCATTCTGACTTTCGACTGAAGCAGAGCGGTAGCGCAGCGAGCTGCTGTACCGGCAGGTAATGAATGCACAGCCTTGTCGTTCGTCCATCGGACCGGTCGATACCACACTGCGGTACAGCTGCAAGGTTTGTGGCAATGCATGCCCACTCTTCGGCCTGGACGTTCAGAATTCCGCACGGTTGATAATTTCCGTGGTTTTGTCCAGTCTCTCCATGAAAATACTGGTAACTGTCCACAACAGAGCCTCCTTATGTATCTTTTAAAATTCATTATTCATTTAGTAGGATTTGAGGTTCTCACGGCGATGAGAGCTTGCTTCAAGGACCTCTGAAACGTTAGTAAATTTCTACCAGACTACGCGGAGCAACATATCAAAATACGGTCGTCCACATACCTGTCGCCGTGAGAAAATGAAATATCACCAATACAAGAATTAACCTATCCTGTAACAAGATTTCCGTACTCTGTCAACCACCAGCTGTGACATTACATCTGGGTTACTCGTAATGGTCTATCCCACTAGTCGGAAACCACCCCGTGCCAACTCATCCTGGGTTATGGATTCATTTGGTTGTAAATAGAGTCCAATGTTCAGTTTTTGTAAACGCGGCAATGAACCTTGTGGTTCCATGAAAACAAACATCTTAACTGGATGAAGATTTATAAATCTTTGAAAAAAGAATCTGCACCGTGAAGTTAGATTTTTTGATCGGGTAATACGATTTTTGCCATCGTTTTTGGTACTCACTGTACTGCCACTGACAGTCTTTTCGTCATTGAAGAACGGAGAAAGACCGTCACAAATACAGATTCTAAACACCACTCGTAAAACAGTGTTAAACTACTAACATGGCAAGCCATTACGTCAGTGCGTCAAACCGGGGAACAGCAAACATAAGACGATTCAGCATTTAACATTTGACTGCATGCACTTGGTTTTTACGTCAGCAAAGCTTTGATCTGTTACGGTAAACACCCACGAGATTTGAAATTAACATGGCGGCGAGAACCAAGATGGCTGCCTTCTGAGATGTTGAACCATATAGTCTGGTAGATCCTGACAGACGCTTCAGGCGTTCTTAAAGCCTCCATCATCAGGGCGCAGATCTGAACACGGGTCTACTGTTTCCATCTTAACTGGTACTAGTCGTTACGAGGCGACACTGTGCGAATAACATGCTGCGATTATGTTACACGTAGCATAATGCCATGAACTGATGACAAATGCTAGCAGACCCGTAAATAGTTTCTTGCATAATTCATAGCAACATGTACAATGAATGGCCATCACGTTTGGCACCAAATTTAATTAGATTTGAGTGAAGGCTGCTGGGTGCAACTACAATGCAATAAACTTGACTAATAGAGGGCTGCAGGGACGAAAGACCAACACTATATTGAATTTACGGCTAAATTTGAAGCAACTCCCATAACAACAAAGTAAAACACGAAGACTCTTTGTGTTAACACGCGTGGGTGAAACTGGAAAATAAAATTAGAAGTATTCCTTAAACGAGGATAACATTAATTTACAAACGACCTTCTCTACGACCACAGAATTCAATGAGATGAAGAAGATATATAAATAGTCTGCTAGACGTAAGATTACACCGAGATGGCGAAAAATACTCAATATTATGAAAGTTGTCAATGTACGGGAAACAAAAGAATGACAAACACTGTTGAAATGAATGGAAGACACATGATAACACATCTTCAGATGAAAACACTAATAAAACATCAAACGTTTCATTTTACAATGTAATACCATAATCATTACGTTATCTCCCACCCATGACGAAGTAAAACTTCAATAACGTTGCAATGAAACGTTAGATCACCTTATAAATGGGTCTCCAGGGAAAAGCCGTTAGTAAATGAAAGATATTACATCCTAATCTCAACAAAGGCTGTGCGCCCACACGCAGTGAGCCTAGGACTCAGGGGTGATCAGGTTTAGAATGAACTAAAACATTTCTCATACCTCTCACGAAATCAGTCTTGAGTAACATCGACATTTTTCATATTTCTCGTGATCTTTCTGAACCAATCCCCGTTACTGAAGCCAGTAAAGAAGAGTCAACGATATCGATACTGTGCTCTACAGATTACGATATCGATACTGTGCTCTACAGACTACGATATCGATACTGTGCTCTACAGACTACGATATCGATACTGTGCTCTACAGACTACGATATCGATACTGTGCTCTACAGACTACGATATCGATACTGTGCTCTACAGACTACGATATCGATACTGTGCTCTACAGACTACGATATCGATACTGTGCTCTACAGACTACGATATCGATACTGTGCTCTACAGACTACGATATCGATACTGTGCTCTACAGACTACGATATCGATACTGTGCTCTACAGACTACGATATCGATACTGTGCTCTACAGACTATAGGAAGACGATCGATAAAGCCAGCTTGTTCTATCATTCCTATCATCATCACGTTCTCTTGTCTCAAAGTTATACTCTTGTTTTATCATTCCTATCATATCACGTTCTCTTGTCTCAAAGTTATACACTAATGCACAGTACATCCACGTAGACTGCTAGTTCATAATATTATCTTGCTTATTTTAAATTATCTTAAAGCAGACTTACAGTAAGGTTCGCACATATTATAACTGTCACACAGAAAGTGGTTCTGCTAAGTATTTTATTTGTTTCTACATATGTGATTTATTTCAGCGTGGTCCAACTGGCAGCCTGCAAGCCACAACCGGCCCGAGACCACTCGTAAGCAGGCCCGTAAAACTGTTCGTTACTTTGTTACTGGTTACTACAAGCTCATCTACCTTCTTTGCTCTACAAGATTAGGGGAAAAAATCGTGATTATCTCGTCTGATACTTTACGTACTACGAGTTTTCAAAAACAGTTCCAAGATGCGATTCTCGGCCACTGTCTTGCGTGGAGCCGATGTTTCACTGACAGTAAGTCTGTAATTTTTTTTTAAAGATTTTTCTGTTCTGTGTTTGTAATAAGCAATTCACCACTGCTCAGTTACTACACACGCCTCAGGTCACGTAATTACGAGGTATTGGATTTTCGAAACGTATCGATTATATTACAGTCCCTGTCGGCTGATATAACTTTTGATCAAACGATATTAAACTATCGAGAAAGTAATTTCTGGCAGCGAAAATTTATACGCAGCGTCGGATTGCTTCCAAACAGCAAAGGCACTGCAGCAATTTTTTTCTTACTTTCATTAAATACGCTCTATCGACTGCAGAGGTTATGACGCACTGATGATATCACCAGATAAGGGAAAAAAGAAGAGAAAATGTCGGCTAACTACGAAGTTAGCGAGTTAGTTACTGTTAGTCTTTTTCAGCAAGTATAGGGCTAGTTAGTTAATCCAAAGGGCAAGTATGTGAAAGGAAACGAGTATGAACAACCGGTGGTCAAAGGAGGAGGAGGAACACGACCTTTATCATGTTATTCTAGTCCAAGGAAAATCATTTTAATTAAAAAATCAAAAAATTAATCACAACCACTAAACAAAAAATCACCCCTAATAAAAACAATGAATGAAATAATTATATATATATATATAAACCCGAAACCAATAAACAAAGAGAAGTCATTATCAGTGCGATGACTTACTCATCGCCCTGATGATGGTCTACCAGACTACATGGCGCTACAACGCAGAAGACAGCCATCTAATAAGTCTCAGGTTTAAAGGATACGGCCTGTCCCCTACTGACATTCCAGAACGACAGGAAGGTGGTCTGTATTACGTGTATTAGGAGCAGATTTTTGTGTTGAACTCGAAAAGCGAACATCTCTGCACTTCAGTATAACGCAGTTAAAAACAATCTGACTGACACAGTGGTGTACGCCCATGCAGATTCACTCTGTGTAAGGCCCAATTAGCGCCGTGCCGCACACATCGGGAAACTTAGAAAATAAAGTAACATAACGCATTAGAACAGAACTCACCACACGGGAAAGGAGTAAATTTAATTAATATTTTGTTTTATTCGGCGGAATCCAATACGCGCTGTTCAGTGCACTTAGTGACAACTAAGTTAAGTTACTGCTGCGTTTTGCTTTAGAGTTTCCAACGTTATAACCAGATTTGAGACGGCTAACAATGAAAAAGTCATCAATTTGGTTTGTGAAATCAACTGTCGGACTTGAAAAGTTTCAGAGGATATCCTCATATGTGCAAAAAAGAAATCGGATTAATACTTCTTACGCTGATTTAGCGAAGAGAATTAAGTTCACCATTATAATAAAACTCGGTTGGTCCGTATTTTTTACGTTTTGTTAATAGAAGAATTAGTATCTGTCCATTTTAGCTGTAGTCTGCACATTTAACGACAAACTGCAATTGACTGCAGAATTTTTATGACTTTGAGGGTGATAATATGACCACAAACGGCACATCTCGACCACATCGGAGCTCGTCGGAGAGAAGGCTAAGCGGTCATTTGAGCAAACCAGAATTGTCGGTGTACACACACACATTCGCCATCGAACCGCATAATGAGGCAGTTCACACAATTCACATCTTCACAAACCTTTTAATATTATCATCATATGTATCTCTACCATTTTCAGCATTATCTTGCTGGATTTTCCGTATTTATCTTAATTCTCTTCTCCATCATGTGTTCATTTTCTTTGTTTCATCTATCCATTCTTCCATTTTCGGTAAGCAATTCTTTATTTCAAATTTCCTTCTCTTCCACTGTTTGTTTTTGTTTCGTTCCTTATATCTGTCTCTCATCCATCCACTCATTCATTCATTTATGTTCTTAACAGCGTTCGCATCCATGTGGAGAGCGCCTATTAAATTAGCTTGGCCCATCTGTCCGACTTTATGCGCTAACAACTCGAGAACGGATAAAGGATTCTCATGAAATGTTATACTGGAGTTTTTTTTACTAAAAACTGACAACTCGTTTCAATTCAGGTCAAAATCAAACAAAAATAACAGTCACAATGCATCAAGTTCTCTAGGCCTATGCGTTTCTGCGCTCCGAGGTGACTGGGTGGGGATTTCCCCACCCGAGGAATTCCAGAGTGGGGAATCCCCACCCAGTCACGAATGTCAAAAGGTATCGGAATTCTAGCGGAGAACTCCCTGGCCGTCTGTAAGAGGTCAAATTCTGGCAGGTACCGTAACTATCAGACCATCTGAATTTAATTTATACTTCCCTCGTTCGTTCACTATTCCGTTCGCCTACTCGGAGTACAAGCAGTACTGCAAAGGGCAAGATTGGATTTCTTGAAACTATTACCTGATGGCCGCTACAGTGGAGTGACCTGCAAGCTGAATGCCACGCGAAGCCCGCAGAATCAATACGGAGCTCGGCCCAATACATCTCAATTCCTTCACTTTACAGCAGAATCAATGGTACACCATTTCACTTAATAGCCAATGAAACAGAAACATTCGTATTCCGTATCACCGTGATGAACTTTTACCCGAAACATTTCCTAATACGAACACTTAACGAAATACACGCAACGTTCATTTGATTCCGTGTAATGTCTTAGTGTCACATTACATAAAGAAAAACAGCTTGCAAGGTAGTGAAGTCTCAGGATGGACAGTTTTGGTCCGAACCACGTCACTGTAAGTTCGGAATATGTTAAGTGCCTATGCGCATGAAAATGCTCAATCGGAAAATGTAAGTGCCTATGCGCATGAAAATGCTCACTGCACAAAGTGTTGTCAAGACGGCAAAATCAACAATACAGCTCAATATTTTAAAACCTACCTCCCATGAAAATAAAATCAAATTTAATTACTTTCTCAAAAATCACATCATACAAAAATACTACGCAAGATAAAACACAGACCTTTTATCTTAAACATTTTTCGATACGGTGAGTACAAAGTGAAAAGCACCTACAGATTAAAATTCAAAATATTTATAGTCATAAAATGTAAAACTTGTGCACGCAACAAACATCTGCAGCATTCTTATAGGAAATATGATCGAGATGAGACATGATTAATGCACAGAAACGCACGCGCCTGCGAACTGCTGTGTAGAGTACATGCCCAACTGATGTGTCGGAGAAATTGCCGTATCAGCACGGCGATTAAATCAGTCCAGCAGTTCTGGCAGAGAAATTTGCCGAGGACGCAACATTTAAGGTGACTTCATATTTAAGTACTATTTACACAAGTTTCGGTTTCAAAGGTTATATTAACATCATGATCTAGACACAGGTATGGAAAATCGTAATGCAAAAATCTGTGAAATATAAATGCTCAAAACTGGAATGCACGTTTTCATTCTAGTCTCTTAGCAGCAAAAAGTAGGAGACTGCAATCTTGAAAACAATATCGATTTCAAACGAAATGCCAAGGAGCGTGTTCCAGAACGGGGGCGGAGGGGAAGTTCACTACAAGGTCGAAGCAACTGGTGGAGATTTGTTTCGAAATCCAAATAATTAAATGGAAGGAAGAGAAGTCTTCATTACAAGTCGCAAGACTAAGTGAAGCCCTACTGGGTACACGAAAAATTTGTTTCCTTTCCAACAAAGAAATATCTGTCACTTTACAAGCGCAGCTTAAACGATATAAACCCCGCCACAAATAGAAATATAATATTAAAATATATCTGCAAACATATGGACAGGATTAATGTTGCTCATAATACTTTCCAGTGTCTGTTGTTGCAAACAAGGTAATAAATAATCTGGTTTCACAAAACAGAGAATTTGTTGACCAACTGAGTAACAATCATCTGCTCGAGAATTCGGTGTACCGTGAAGTTAAACAGTTCGCTCGTCAACCAGTTAGTTAGTACTTTTCGAACACAAATTACCTGTCACACAGTGAATCCCTAAGGAAATCTGGAAGCAGTGTGTGGGTCACAGGTTGCCAACCGCAAGTGACCTAGTGGGAAGACAGAGAGAAACAGCTAAGCTGCAAACCAATCGATATGAAAAGCGCGCCAGAGAAACCGAATTTTTTATGTTCCTGGAGATCAGAATTAAGTGCCTCTAACTTAGTACGGGGCCGAGGAACTTCCACCGCGCATCACAGATCGTATTATTACCGCAAGAGCGGGTCAACTCACAGTTCGTCAACAAATACCCTGCTTTTATACACCCAAAAATATCAATCACTGCATGCATGCACGCACACAAGTCGTAAAAATCCACCCCTACAGATTCTACCTCCATGATATACCGTTTAATGTCATAATAACATCTACGTTTAGGTCTCCCAAGTGAATTTTCCCTTACCTCGCAGTTTTCAAAATATTTTATATGGAGTTCTCTTGTCTTCAACGCACGACGCTACATGTCTCGTCCACTGCATTCATCATTTAACCATAGGTGCATAAACTCTGGCTAACACTCCTGCTTTGTATTCGGGTGGTCGGGGTTAGGGTCCCAGTCCGCAAGTCGAACTTAAATAGGCCACCACCGCGTCTTTCCACAGGCTTCTAAATTAAGGATTCGTTGTACGAGCCAGGCACATCGCTGTAGTAACTACACAGTGGCTCGTGAGTTAGTTTCATTATTCAGTTAGCCCCTGGAGAGAACTGACCTGGTTTTAAATATATGTTGCAAGCGACTGTTATAATCGTGATAATATTAAAGCAAAAATAGCAGCAGATCAGAAGTAAGTCTACTTCACTGGCGACATCTTACCCTTATTTCAGCGAAGAAACACAAACCCAACTGTTCTACGCCCTCCCTTGAAACTGTAAGCCGATGTAAAGCAGGAGCGTTATTCATTCAACCGCGAGGTCAGCGACATTAACAACGGTAACTTCCAAGATTTCTAGAGCACATCACGTTTGGCTACTGGTCTACAATTTGACTGTCGTAAGTGGTTCGTGAGCCACGGAGTGCAAAATTTACAGCTAGAACAGATAATCCGCCATCAGCTCAACGTGACGTCAGCTTTATCGGGGCTAATTATTTAATCACTACGCCGCGCTTAACTGGGTCACACATACACATAAAGAAACCGGGTTTAAGCGGTTGGGGAGAAGTTCGTTTGCCAAATGTTCTTACGGTTATGGGCGTTACAGATCAGGCTTTGAATGAAATTTACTTTAAATTACCCGATCTAACAAGAGGTTCATACCAGCTGCTATGACTGAATATCCCAAGAAATACTGCACTTCTAAATGAGCCAACAAATAGGAAATACACCAGACTCTTTACCTAAAGGTAATTAATTCGGCACTGCGTATCGTTTATACAGGGCCTATATATAACACGCGTTTCGGTAGTTTTCTCTGTTCCCAGTGAAGAATGACATCGTGTCCAGACGAACGACGCGGCTATTTGGGAGACGACAAAATGGGACAATAAAAAGACAGATGTTGGGGAAACAGGTTATAAGAATAAGAAATCGATAAAACTGGCTCAGACGAAAGTTCAATCGGGTGCTTTGGCTCTATCGGTGCTGAAATGCGGACTGGATTCTGCTACCACAGTGTCTACTGGTCAGATGCATGAAAATCGCTGGTTAATTAAAACGAGACTTGAAAGCACAATGTCATTTCAGATACGTTCTTCACGCCACAATTACGTAGGCCGTTGTTGCACGGATGTGGTCATCGTTGTGATAATGAAGTCCCAGGTCATGCAAGTTGAATTCCTCCGTAGGGGCAATGACACCCGGTCATGCAGTTTGAGAAGCCCCTCGAAAAACAAGGCTCACAGACAGCGTGAAGAACATCCAACAACGGCATCTGTTCTGGGGACATCATGCAGAGGTTGTCAGATCTGTAGCGCAGTATGACACCCACACAAAGTACAGTGCAGGGCGATTTGAAAGGTCAACGGTACCTCTCCCGGCGGCTTGTCGATACAAACCGCGGCAAAATTATGCGGTTGTTCACGGCGCTCAGCGGCTACAGACCGGACTGGGGGTCCACTACGCAGCAGGGGCTACCATGTCCAGACAGGCTCTGGGGTACCCAGACTCTCATCCAATGGATACCAGATGCTCTTTCCTCGGGGGTAGAGCGGCCGAGGCGTGAAGCTGGCCACTTTCCACCACCTAGTGCCGAAGTCAAGAAACAGTGGATATGTACCTCTACTACCGCACACGCATGACTGCTGACATCTGAACCAGGCCCAAACCCAGGCTGACCCAAACATCTGTGCTACCAGCCACAGGACCGGGTCCGTGCAGACCTCTACATGTCTCAGCAATCTCGATTCATGTAAGGAATGGCTCAGCACAATAAAGAGCTAGCCTATAAGAAAATAATAAACTGTGCAAAATGCAACTGATCAGAACATCGGGCAATACCTATTCAAAATTACGTGTAAATGGGGAATAGAATTGATAAGGACGGGGCTAGTAAGATATAACCATAATAATTACGGATATGGAAATATGAATTGTATAGTAAGAGTATGCCGATAATGGGTATCGGTGTAAACGGGCTCGGACAGCAAGAACTCGCTGTTATGCGAACACAGACCCGAGCATCAGAAAACAAAATCAAACACAAGTGGTTACACTAATATTAATATGTTTCTTTGACACGAGACGATACGAGCATTCATCTGAAACGTCGGTAAACTTCTACCAGACTACACGGCGCAATAACCCAGAAGATTGCAATCTCCAGACTCACCCCTGAAAAATCCTCAAATCCTACATAACGTAGTTTTAACCTTTCACAAGGCTATTTTACGAAGGACTGCTGAACTTCCCAGGGTTTGGAGACCACTGCAGCATCTGCACAGAACGAGGATTTACATTTTGATTATATTAAGTTAAATTAAAAATATGAAGCCACAAGACACGAAGGAAAATGCGTTGCTAGGCAACAAGAACGACGTGACGACACTTTAGTCTTCATATCCTGCGTAAGTACCACACAGCGGACGAAGGAACAACCAAAGGCGCAGGCAGAAATTTCATGTAAGAACATAACCCTTGCTCCTGAGAACGCAGTTTCCAGATGTGCTCTGTGTTATCACAGCACACATCACCATCGTCGCCTAACAAACACTAAATTCCACGTAAAATTTCTACCTACATTTATTGTTTTAAAATAATCCCCTCCCTGCTTTACAATACATTCTGCTCCAAAAAACATTAAGTAGCAGTGGTTAGCATTCGAATCCATTTAGTGCGCTTACAGGAAGCCAGAATAAAACCTGAAGAAGCTTCGTTAAAGGCGAACATTCTCTTCATGACATTCAGATTAAAACTTGGCATGACGACGTACCTACAAGAAGAATTACAAAATGCGACACAGACAATTTGTAATTTTACTGGTGACTCATTTCAGGGAGACGGATACAGTAGTCATATGTGTCACCAAATTGTACAACTGTTGACTTGCAGCTCCTTCAAGCCATTTTATTTGCAGAAGGAAACTATTAAGGTATAAGCGGAGAGATTATTTTTGCTCATTTCCAGAAGAAGTCCCTAGTTCAGAAGTTGTCAAACAGCAATCAGTTACAAGCACAGGCTGAGAATACGATAAATAGACATTAAAATACGCAAGATAAGCAATAACGACGCATTCGCCTGAATTTTACTCCTGACCTTCCTGAACGGTCGAGAAATTCCCCATTCAATCACTTCCGCGCTGTACGAGCGAGTGCCCGTAGCTATTCTGTTTCATACAAACTCGGAACGCGTCGAATCAAAACATTTCTCCAATATCACACCGATGATCTACTATACTGGTGTGCCATGTACTATCTTAGAGGAAAGTGCTGCCTCCATCATCAGGGCCGATGATGGAAGGAAAAAGAAACATCGTAAGAAACAAGCTATTGCACGAGTAAATTTAAAATAATATATAACTCTGCAGCAATTTGTGCACGTTTCAATAAAATCTGAGTATAAAAAGTAAAGCTGTTCCACTATACACCACGTAGGCGCTTGGGGGGGAGAGGAGGTAAAGCTCCTACTCATTCTTGACCTGGGGGTGAGTGGTCAGCATCACGTCCCGGCCGCACTTTACCCCCGGGAAAAGACTCCGGTACCCATTGGATAGAGGCTGGGTGGGTCCGAGAACAGGTCTGGACGCAGCGGCTAGAGGAAAAATCCTCTGCTCCCGTTGGGGATCGAACCCCGGTCGTCCAGTGACTATACCGACTGAGCTACGCCGGCTACCTGAGTATGTACTATGGTAATTTGTCATTTCTGAGTAAGTATTGTTAGAGACTCGGAAAATTCGTATTTATTAAAAAAAACAGCGCCATGAGGTATTCTTCGGCCTTGGGTCAATTAGGAAAACTTATTCTTGGCCCGAGGGAAGAAAAATGTTGGACCACCCTGACATAAGTCATTATTACTTTGCTCACAACACGGTCGGAATGCACTGTTTGGACAGCCCTGTTACGAGAGTATCGATCAGGGGCCCAGCCACCACTAGAGGCAGCGACTCGCTCCTATTAGCTACGACAGGCTGAATGCAGCATCCACTGCAAGAAAGGAATTCAAGTTCTCCCGCACAGAAACAGCGCGAAGAAAGATGAACTTCCAATTATATTATTAAAAGTATCCAACATTTTATCTTAAGTTCGCCCAGCATTAAGAATAGACCACAAGTCTCCTGCAACACGAATTCAAATATCCCATTTTAGTTTCTCCCAGAATGGTGAGTAATGTAATGACGTTCCCTCCATAACAACGGCCGTGCACTGGCCGCCGGATGAATCCCGCCTACAGTATCTAGTAAAAGCAAAATGTTCTATCGGTGGAGCGGTACCAGTCGCACCGACACATCCAACACCTGGAAAAGCTGACAGGAAAAAAATTCACCGATGATGCATTACTCGCAAAAGTACACAATGAGACCCTATTGGAGCCAGATATACCCCGTTTGTCCAACAACCAATTCAATATCATCGAGTAAATATATGACTGGGTCTCGCATGTGGTCTCTTTTCTTACGAATTTTCCGACCAGAATATTGTATGCCTTTCTGATTTAACTAACGCGTGCTACATGTCCTCCCCATCTCAACCCGCCATTTAATCAGACCAATAAACTTTTGTCAAATAAGAAGTATAAATTATCAAGCTCCTCATCATGTAATTTTCATCACAGTGTATTTATTCTTTGTTAGATCCAAATGTTGTTTCTATTCATTAATCAGTTTACCATAATCCTTCGGGTACCTAAAAAGCATGCGGTTGTGAACTCGTTCGACAATCGAGTCATTTCAGATTGCACAACACTATGTCCTCGAAGTTACAAAGGTTGCACGATTTTCTGCGAAAACACAAACACTGAGAGATCTAAATCTAGTGACACAAGTATTTTTACCATCTCATAAATTCAGTGTAATGTTGACGAAAATTCAAAAGTTATCGTCAAACTGTCCGAGAAGCATTTTTTCATCATAAAACATTTTCGAGGACTTCCTGTAGAAATCTTTGTATAATACGCGAACATACAAGCGAGCACATTCATGCATGTCTATCACTATCAATAATATCGATGGCAGATGACAAACAGGCATCTGCGCAGATTCAGGGTCTTGACAAATATTTGCCCATCGACAAAAGCAATGAACAAAGACTGACTTTTTTAACGTATTGCTACACGCCTTTGCAGGCGCTTTGAGGGAGTGGAGGTATAGCTCCTCTCTTTCTTGACCTCGGCACTAGATGGGGTGAGTGGTCAGCATCACACCCCTGCCACGCTTTACCCCCGGGAAAGGACCCCGGTACCCATTGGACAGGAGGCTGGGTGGGCCCCAGAGCCGGTCTGGATGCAGAGGCTAGAGGAAAAATCCTCTGCCCCTGTCAGGGATCGAACCCCAGTCGACAAAGACCGATTGCAGAAGTTTAATTTTGTGACACGGCAGGAAATGGGTTTCATTAGTTCCCATTTTCACCCACTCCTTTAGAAGCGTTCAATAAGTTGATTATGGAAGTCACACTTTTCATTAACATTAATGGATTTCACTACCTTTGATATCAACTACAGCTTTCAGTGTGCTTGAAAAAATCACACTCTACAATATCTTCTTATCTGTAAGTTCCAGGTGTTT
Organism: Zootermopsis nevadensis; assembly: GCF_000696155.1. The sequence goes on from NW_019060264.1 coordinate 50,637, forward strand.
TAAATAAGGAGAAAAATTACAATGGCAACCATACACACATTGGTTTGGGGTCCACATTAATTCTCAGCCCTTTCCACGCTAAAGCTGGTTTTATTTGTTATGATCTGTGAAAGGAATGTGGCCCTCCAAATCAAAACCGATGAAACAAATTATTCTTGGTTTTTTAACAACGTACATTACTAGAAAACTACCAATCAAGAATGGCGGGGGAATATATAGTAGTAAACATATATAGTCACAAATAGTATCCTATTAGGCCCAAAATCTCTCAGCAGCAAATGATCACCAACTAACCCTTGCCCCTTATATATAATACACCCTGCTCAGAAAATACACAAATAGAAGAAGGCTCCTTAAAGTCTGCATACACTGCATAGAAACATGGTAAATTTTACCATCATCAACACTGACTATGTACAATCATTAAATTATATATCATGGGATTTACTAAATCCTGAGGACTGTTAACTTTTGTACATTCAATGTTCAGATTAGCAATTTCCTCTGAAGTCATAAAGGCCTACATAAATAAACTCCCACAAGTAACACAACCTGAAGCTGCAGTACCACTAATATCAACGAGGGTCAATGAAAACTACTGTGGGCCAGTTCCACACACTTTCCATCCCCATGGCCTATTCCCCTAAGATTCATTTTAGCATTATTCTCACATCCCTTATCAGGATCCCACATAGAGACCTTCCATAACATTTTGTGATAACAAATTTGATGTATTTTTTGTTCTTTTCAACTCAGCTACAAATTCAATTCTTTGAGTCTCACATACTTTACAAAATGAGCCATATATTTTACATCTTAATTTTCTCCAAACCTAATCCATTCAGAGTGGAAAGAGGAAGAATAAAACTCCTTTTCTTTGCCACAGTAAACAGAAACTGTTTCCCATTTTAAACCAGCTAATATTTGATCAAAATGATCTGGCCTCTGAGAACATTAACCATGTAAAGCTGAAGTTTAACTAAATGACATTTAAAAATTTAGTTCATACCTCAAAGAAAACACAACATATCTCCAGTATAAAGATCAACCAGTTAATTGTTAGAGAATACAATTGCTGTTTACTCTGAGAATCATATACTTTATGGATAAGATGCAGAGTTACTGAGTGTTAGAGCACGTGGTAATATTGTTACCATTGGCCCTTCTAGGGTTAATGAAACCTCCTAGAACATCACTTCCAAAGTAGGGCACTAGAAAGCAAGTAAACTGTGAGTACTTACATTCTCCTCAACAGTCTTTTTGATTTTAGCACTTGCTTCACTGACAGTCTTCCCAGCCTTGTTTACTGCAGAAAATAGGAAGCTGCCTATGGACTTTGCTCCCTGTAAGGCTTTTGTAGACACCGCTGCAAAGGAACATACCACACTAGTAGTGTGAAGACTAATACTATATAAACAAACAAAGCAAACCTACCTCATGCCCCAGATATACTGCAGTTCCTCCATTTCTGATATTATCAGATAACAGTAAGTGAGAAAGTGTCGGTTCCATAAAAACAACTCGTTTAAATGCACCGCTCTTTAAAACTATAAGAAAATATCCCTCATTTGTACGGAAAAAATAAGAACAAGAAATTAAGAGAAGCTAAGTGTTTCAATCTATATAGTGACAATATCTATAACTTAACAATACACCACTTACAGAATTCTGACACTACTAAATTTGTCATATACAATGTCAAAGTTTAGTTATGATGTAAAGTTTATAATGGTCAACCTTCACAAATCCATTTCATACAGTACATGTAGGTATATTAAATATCTATTACCATACAAAATAAGATATGCCTAGATCCAACATTTCATTAATTACTGTCAAAGTATAAATTTAGAATTCACGTGGCAACAATGTTTCCATTTGATATATATATAAAAAAAAGCTAACATTTACAAATGGTTCATATATATTGAAAATCCATTACCACACAAAACTTCAGAACCCTAATTAAGTGATGCTAGTATCACTCTGACATGTTGGTATTAATGATGGTAAAGTAAAAACGATGGGTGGCACAATGCTTTCATAAGAATATGTATATTGATTCAATCATCATTAGGGTAGACAGACAGAGACATGAAATAACAGGATGTCTGGTACACTGAAAAATGAAAGATTCACCTCCTCCAAAGGCCTGACCACCCTCCTTGTCCTCAGTTGGGGTGCCAGGTTCAGAGGCCGCAACATCACTATCTGCACCACCTGTGGCACTGCCCCACCAACAGACACAAAAACAAAGGAATGTATGATTAATTAGAAGATTTACAAAAGTAATCAAGCATCAGGAAAAAGTAATTTTCAAAATACCAAAAATGTAAGCTAAATAAAAACAACCAAAGTAATAAAATTTACAACAGAGATCAGTCACAAGTCAATGGGGGAGGGGGGACCAACACTATATGGCCAAACATCAAAACAACAGTAGTTTCTATTTAAGAGTACCACACAGGCATTATGTTGACATGACCTCTGCGTTCTCTGCAGCCCAGCAATTAATGATATCATGTAACACACTCACCTTGAATCATCATCTTCTTTCTGTTCTACAGGGGAACCTTTCACTGATTTTTCTGAGGCAGGTGACTCCGCTTCAGGCTTCCCTTCCCCAGCTGCAGAAGGGTCTTGGTTTTCAGCTGCTGACTCATCACCTTTACGCAGACCTGGTACACCCATACTCAACCAGCCAGTCATTTGACTTTTCACACTGGATAGCATTTCCAGCTTGCTGCCTTTTGTCGGGCTGTAAGCAATAGACAACAGTCACAACCAGACACAGCCACAGAATAAGGTAACAAGGAGGATCTGTTAAAAGGTACCAGGTGAAGATCAAGCAACTACTGGGAAGGGGGAGGGGGAAGAGAAGGAAAGGAAAGGAAAAGATGCTCATGTATAATGTAATGAATATTAGGATTTTTCATTAACTTCAAAAATTACTTGTTAAATAAAACATATTTTCTCACTAAATTAAGTAACTATCTCCATGGATCAGAATCCATCTTGAGAAGCTAATGGCTGCTCAGCTAGACACAAAATTCCCTGCCTCTTATAGGTCCAACAGTTCATTACAATGTTCATGACAGCCTACCAGTGGTCCCTATTCTGAGCTAGATGAATCAAGTCCACACCCTCTGATACTGCAGCTTTAAGATTAATTGTAAGAGTATAATCCATCGCATGATCAGGTCTTCAAAGTTGCCCCTTCCCTTCAAGTTTTCCAAATAAAATACTGTATGCATTAGACATCTCTCACCACGCATGCTATATGCCCTATGCACTTCATTCTCCTGCTCACTTATAATTATTAATTAAGAGGTGTCATTTCCCTCCTTCAAGTATAAACAACAAAGTTCTATAAAAATGAACAGAGTTCTAATCACTATTATAATTTCAGAATGGAGTACCTGATATAGCATTTCTTAAGTAAATAATATGAAATTTTGATTATTATTACATCATAACTACATACTAACAAAATTACTAATTTATTCTTTGGAACAGAGTTGTCCTTATAAAGTTTAAGTTACTCAGCTGAGTAAGAAAACGCATGCTTTCATTGAACCAAAAGGGAAATGTCTGCCATTTCAACATAACTTGAGTCAGTTTAACCCCTTAAACAATAGGGGTAAATATATATGCCACCTATTTCAATATTTATGAGTTTAATATGATGCTCAGAAGAAACAGCACTCACTTCTTAAACAGCATTAACCGGCTGATCTTTGTAATGGACACACATTTTCTTTTAGGCAAGAAATAAATTTGCAGGTGTTCTTGCTCTAGCATGGGTGAAGAACACTATTTAAGTCCATCCATATCTGTCTATCACAGTGTACTACAGCAGTTGGCAACCTGCATTAAGAGGGTCATTGTTCTGCAAATGATAATGGAAACCCTTGGTTCCCATTGTTGTGCAACAAAACAAGAGGCCCGGTTTTTTGTACATGTACCACAGCTCGCTAGAAAACAAATACAACTTAGACCTCCTATTGCTGTAGCTGAGCATGAAATGATAGGATTATGCACAGTGAACTTAAAAGGACGAAAATTAAGTGATCTTGGTAACAATCCCTGGCCAAATTTTAAACATCATACCACAGGCACACCCTAACACTGACACAGACACACACTGTTTAAGCATGCAAGTTCGATTCTTTATTACGTTACTAATAAGTTTCGTTGTCCATGAGACTTTATGATTCAACTAACCTGACAGGAGTTTAGTTACTCAGATTGCGCGTTGCTGAGGTGCAGCGATATTATTAAACTGTGTACAAAGTCTTAGCCATTCTGCCAAAATACATATTCACAAACTTGCACACAACTGCTTACCTTGCATCTTTCTTTTCGCTTTCTGTGTTGTTACCAGTATCAGTTTCTGTAACGGGAGAAGACAGTTTCTCGTCTTCAGACTTAGAAGGTTCTCCTTCTTTTTTACCAGTACCACCCATCCAGGAACTCACTTGATTTGTAAGTCCAGAAAACATTTTCGAAATATTCCAGTCAAATATACAATCACAATGAACTCAAATCACTATTCACTGACACTGCACATACGCGAAAGAATCACACATAATCAAAACCCACTGACCAGCTGATACGACAACTACACTATCAGCTCTGTCGTCAACTACTACATTACTGCTACGCCGATCGAAGTTGTTCTTTTTATAATTCATTTGTATGTACTTCCGCTAGATGTCGTACAAATTGTTTCCATAGAGAAAATAATTAAGAGTATGAGGCAGCCATCTTACTAAGAGTAATAACATTTTATACAAATTCCCATTTAAAATAGACTCAACAGTAAAATAATATCAGTTGACTGAAATATTTGTATTTAAATTAAGTGTTATACCATTAGAAAATTTTCTGTCGCAACATGGACGAGATTATAACCCGCTGTTGATATTAAATAGACTATAAATATCTACGCTTGAAAAGACTACCGCCTTCGAGTCTGAATGTACACATTCCATGAGCAAAACACTTATGTATGTAATGTGTGTAGGATGCATGTATGTTGCCAGATACACGATTTTATATGCCAGTTTAAAATACATCTCGCAGCATCTGCGACATGGAAATTAAATCACTCGTAATAAAATTCCGAAAACATCAATAAGTCATTTTCATACATGTATGTGCCACATTCTTTTCATTTCACCATTCACTATCATCCTCTCATTCGACGCTACTGAGCTATTGAGAAACCGTCATTAAATAAACTATAAACAAACAAATTGACAGATTGTCTCTGGACAATGCAATAAAACACTGAAGTAGGGCAATCCTATAATCCAATTGTGTTCCAGAATATTATGGACGTTCAAATTAATATATTTTAAACGCACACTCATGCCAAAATATTTTCTACTGTCATTTACCGAATTATTTATTCGCAAAAGAAAAATATTTGGTGGAACAGTCCATTATAGATGGTGCAGTAAGGAATAATTCTGATTTCTATGGTCATTCCAAATTCTCTATCTCTGTGCAGTTAGTGTGATCTATTCAATGCAGCCAAACTTACAAGAATCTATGGATTAAGAAAATCAATGTTATGAGAAGACTTGCCATTTAAATTAACCGTGCATTGACCGGTTCATTTCCACATGTGTGAAAAGTGGCGAATGTAATTTTTATTTCGAATACTTTTCTGCAAATGTGAAAAATTCCAAATACTATCCTATCACGTTTGAGCTTTATTCATATATATACAGTTGGTATGAATCTTTGTCAAGATACCGCCATCTCTTGGATAAAAAGATGCAGTTTTTATTATATTTGGGTTTGTGTCCAAAGTCTTAGCACATAACGCTCTGTATGTATTATAATGTTCGTGTCATGTAAGTACTACTCGAATTGTTACTGTTACTATCTGTGTTTAAACTACGGATTGAATAGGCGTTTCCTTTGTGTAGTGGCCTATACATTCAAGATGGGCAGCAATAGAAAGGAACACAGTATATATATCAGCGGGCTACGGTTTATGTTGGGCTTACTTCTGATTGGACAGTAGAGTGAAAGAGCTGATCTAATATTGGCCCGATATTTGCAACAGTGTATTTTTTTTAAAGAGAATAGAGATTAGGTATTCTCTCTCGTAATTAAGTTTGGTTACTGTAATAATGCCCCCAGTTTGGAAGGGCCAGGGTGTGCTGTCTATTCTGTACTTGGCGACTTAGCGCGGGAGCTGCTACAGCCCTTTTGAAAAATATCACTTCTTTAAAATAAATGTTTTTACAATGCATGTTACTGAGTTTACGAGAACAAATTTTAATTCGAGTTAAAATATGAAAAATGTTTTTCCTACTCGAAACCATGATTTCTGTTTAACACTGCTTGGTAATAATGTTTTTCGTTAAAATAACAGGTTAAATGGAAGTCCAAAAAAAAAACGCCTATTTTTTTTTATGCGCTGGAACGATGGAACAGTTGCAATTACGGCACAGTAAAAATTAACATTGGGATTTAAATTATTTTAAAGTTTGGATTAGGTTTGCCTTTAAGTTAGGTTACAGTTAGGCATACGTTTTGGATTTTGGTTTTCGGCTTCGGTTCTTCAGCCCGTTTTAACCAACACTTACCTCTTAAATTGGTAATTTTTGGAAGTCCAATTAGCTGTTTTCATGCCATTCTGAGTTTGAATTTTTACAAATTTCAGTGATTCCAAAACTGGTTAAAAGGGTTTGCCACACCCTAGTTATGATTGTTTTATCTTTTCTAGTGTATAAGAAAACCTATAAGCATATTTTTATGATAATTTCAAATGTGTACTGTAAACTTATAACTAACAAGAAAGTAGTTTGTAGTGATCTTTTCCACATGAAATGTTTTAAGAGTGGTACATCAGTTGGAATGTTTGTGTTTACACAGTAGTTCTTGCAAGTTATCTCTTCCCTTTAGGTTTTCCAGTGAAAATTATGCATTTCTCATTTCCCACTTTTGTTCTGTCTACTTTTCTATAAGAAACGTCTTGCACCATGTGCTTGGTTGATGTTGCACACAGCCTTTATAAACATTTTGTCTGCATTCAATAACAACATATTGTCTAATGCAGTGGTCCGCAACGCTGTGCCCGTGGGCGCCCGCCAAAGCTTTTTTTGGGTGCCCACGTTGATATGGAAAGAGGTTATACTGAATAATGAAGGCCGTTCAACCATGAACATTATAAAATCAAAGCACAAATCTCTACTTACTAATGCCCATCTTGACGATTGTTTGCGAGCAGCAACATCATCCTACACTCCCAAATTTGAAAAACTGGCCGATTAAATGCAGTGTCAAACATCACACTAACTTCCCACTTGAGTAATAATAATTGTACTTATAAAAGTACGTATTTTTGATTACATGGTTTCTTGTATTATTAAACATTGTGTTGTTTTGTGTATTATTTGGTGTCCATATCTTATTTGTCCAGAGAAAAGAAAATTTGGCTTTGTTAATTGGTTGGTGCCCGCCACGATCTCATAAATTCTCAAATGTGCCTGTAGGCACAAAAAGGTTGGGGACCACTGGTCTAATGAATTAAAAAATTTGGCCTCATTTCTTCAACTAACCAAGGTTTGGGTGCCAGACTGGAGAATCATAGTCCATTCTACAATTTCTTTAAGTAGCTGAGTTGTATATACCACACAGCAGGAGTATTGTGTGAAATTGAGATATTCATGGTGGTCAAGGTTTTCTCAGTTGTAACACTGTGCAGTCTTTTAGATAGGTACTGATATTTCTCAGAAGTGTTGGCATCTACCTGCAAGTCCACATGGCATTAGAACCCATATGACCAACCAGGAGTACTGTTTGGATTTCATTAAGTTCCCATTGTGATGTTGAACATTATGTGCATAAAGTATCATAGTATAAACAGTATATTTATATTTTAACATGTTCATGTACTTGCTGGGTAGGTCATTCCATAACTGTACATACAGTGGAGCAACTCATACGTGGGTCACAGATTGTAACTGGGGAAAGATCCTGTCGTGGTCATCAAATTCTTAAAGTTATTCCTTTTTTGCATGGTGATGTCCAATCTGAAATCTGTTTCAATTCTATGATTGTAATTAAAAGTAGGATTTATGTAATTTCAACATTTATAACAGGAATGGTTAACCCATAGATGATACACCTAATGAACAAATTTGTTGTTGAATCATAACATTAACCCTGCAGTTATCAGTCTGTGAAATATAAGTTTTTTACAGTTTGTCATCTTTGTTTCTAGCTTGCTGATGGGATACGAATGCTGCATCTACAAACTGTAATTACTATAATCATAATCATAGACAATGGAAAGTTTGTGTGAAAATCAGAATTCTCAGAGCTCTGACATAATGTCAGAGATAAAAGCACTGGCACAGGAAGATAATGCAAATGCTTCAAAAAAAGAGGGCCTTGGACAAGGTGATAACTTCTGTAATGAAATCCTTGATCAGAATACACTGAAGGAGAACTCAAAGGAAACGTCTGGGGAGGTTGGTTACGAAGCTAATAACTCAATTGGTGATGGGGCATCAGCTGTAGAGGCAGAGAGCAAAAGAGATGGGGAAAAAGAAACTGCAATTTTGGATGTGGCAGTGGAAAAGGGTATTTTGAATGAAGAGAACACAGATCTGACTGAAAACAAATCTTTAGAAGATACAGAGAAGGGAGATCGAGATTCAGATGTGAGAAAATCTGGTGACAGCCAGGATGAAAAGAATGATGAGCCATCAAATACAGTGGAAGAATTGCAGGATGTGGAGAACTTTAGTATCAGTAATGATGACCAAGAATCTCAAGCAGCAGATATTATTGCAGATCAAGACTTGCAAGATGAGCATGTCAGCTTGAATGAAGCAACAAACATGGATGTAGAGGAGACAGGTAGCATTACTACTAATGCTGAGCAGGAAGCCTGTAAGGAAGATGAGAAAATGAATTTGGATGGTAAGGACAAGGAAGTATCTATCTCTGAAATGCCAGACAAGGTCACAGAGGGTGACTTAGAAGAACATTTAAGTCAAGATGATGAAGTGTGTATGAATCCAAGTGAATCAAATGCTAATCCAATGGCAGAGGAAGAGTCCAGCATGAATGTTAGTGAAGAGGCAGAGTGTGAACAGTCGATGGATGGGGAGGATCAGGACATGCAAATGGAGAACACTGAGAAGGATGGGGGTGAAACAATGGATGTTAGTATGGCCAATGTAGATATACATGGTGGCGGTGATGAGTCCATGGAGGTTGCCAGCCCCAGTGATCAAGATCCGATTGGTCTTATGAATGATTTGGAGGTTAATGAACAGATGGATGTTAATGAGTCTTTGGATGAGAGTGGAAAACCTGAGGATGAAATGGAAGACAGGATGAAAAATGATGAAACAGGAGATAATTCAAAACAGATGGTGGAAACAGATGAGAGTACAAAGCAGGCTGAATCAGAAGACAGTACTACAAACCAAAGTGAAGGAAATGAAAGTGTTGCAAAGGAGAAAGATAGTGAACATGCAGAAGGATCAGATAAACCCGAAGGTAAAGAGAGCATTGATGACAATGTTGAAAGCAAAGTTGAAGAAGCACCATTTGAAAAGGAAAAGGTTGTTGGTGAAGCTGAAGAAAGTGGCTCTGGTGAAACTGCAGATGAAGTGAAAGAAAATCTTGAAACTGCCTTACCTGATAAAGATGATACAGACACTACTGAAGGAGACAGTAAAGCCTTGAATGAAGTGTGTGGCAAAGATAAAGATGAGGAAGAACTGTGTATAATACCTGATACTGTGTTAAAAGTGGGGGGGAAGGATGGTGATAAATCAGATGAGAAGGATTCACAAGAAAACAGTCATACAATTAGTGAAAAGTCAGCTGTTACAGAAGTTGCAGAGAAACCTAAGCCTGAAACTGCAATTTTGGATGTGGCAGTGGAAAAGGGTATTTTGAATGAAGAGAACACAGATCTGACTGAAAACAAATCTTTAGAAGATACAGAGAAGGGAGATCGAGATTCAGATGTGAGAAAATCTGGTGACAGCCAGGATGAAAAGAATGATGAGCCATCAAATACAGTGGAAGAATTGCAGGATGTGGAGAACTTTAGTATCAGTAATGATGACCAAGAATCTCAAGCAGCAGATATTATTGCAGATCAAGACTTGCAAGATGAGCATGTCAGCTTGAATGAAGCAACAAACATGGATGTAGAGGAGACAGGTAGCATTACTACTAATGCTGAGCAGGAAGCCTGTAAGGAAGATGAGAAAATGAATTTGGATGGTAAGGACAAGGAAGTATCTATCTCTGAAATGCCAGACAAGGTCACAGAGGGTGACTTAGAAGAACATTTAAGTCAAGATGATGAAGTGTGTATGAATCCAAGTGAATCAAATGCTAATCCAATGGCAGAGGAAGAGTCCAGCATGAATGTTAGTGAAGAGGCAGAGTGTGAACAGTCGATGGATGGGGAGGATCAGGACATGCAAATGGAGAACACTGAGAAGGATGGGGGTGAAACAATGGATGTTAGTATGGCCAATGTAGATATACATGGTGGCGGTGATGAGTCCATGGAGGTTGCCAGCCCCAGTGATCAAGATCCGATTGGTCTTATGAATGATTTGGAGGTTAATGAACAGATGGATGTTAATGAGTCTTTGGATGAGAGTGGAAAACCTGAGGATGAAATGGAAGACAGGATGAAAAATGATGAAACAGGAGATAATTCAAAACAGATGGTGGAAACAGATGAGAGTACAAAGCAGGCTGAATCAGAAGACAGTACTACAAACCAAAGTGAAGGAAATGAAAGTGTTGCAAAGGAGAAAGATAGTGAACATGCAGAAGGATCAGATAAACCCGAAGGTAAAGAGAGCATTGATGACAATGTTGAAAGCAAAGTTGAAGAAGCACCATTTGAAAAGGAAAAGGTTGTTGGTGAAGCTGAAGAAAGTGGCTCTGGTGAAACTGCAGATGAAGTGAAAGAAAATCTTGAAACTGCCTTACCTGATAAAGATGATACAGACACTACTGAAGGAGACAGTAAAGCCTTGAATGAAGTGTGTGGCAAAGATAAAGATGAGGAAGAACTGTGTATAATACCTGATACTGTGTTAAAAGTGGGGGGGAAGGATGGTGATAAATCAGATGAGAAGGATTCACAAGAAAACAGTCATACAATTAGTGAAAAGTCAGCTGTTACAGAAGTTGCAGAGAAACCTAAGCCTACAAGAAAGAGCAGCAATGCAGAGAAAAGATCTGAGTCTTCATACATAGCTCCAGTTGAGCCTGTGGTAGAGTACAGACACTCAAGACCACAACGACAGGCAGCCAAGAGGGCTGAAACCCAAATCAAGGTGAGATGAGAAGGTGTATAATGAAAATATGTAGCCTTTTTGTTAAAATTGTTTAAATCATTTATACTTTTTTTAAAGGAATTAGCAGAAGAAGATTCCAATTCTAATGAAGGGTTTGGAGATGGACTACCCGATGATGTTATTGAAGTTGATGCAAGTACTCAGATGTGCTTCCAGTGCTGTCGAGTAAGTAATATCCTTTCATCATAATACATTTTCAGGTGTTTGTTACTCTTTGTCACAAATGAAGAACTTTCTGCTTTGTAGTAACTTGAGAATGGTTGATTGAACTTTCACGAAATTCTGTATTTAGGTTATATATGCCATTAGGGGCTAGTCCAAACTGGCTCTTCTTAATTTTCTACAGTCCATAGTATCACTGTGATAGATGCTCAAATTCATGAGGTGGGCAGATGATCTGCTAAATGCCATTTATCATTGTTCATATGGACTATTTGTGCTGCAATATATCAGCGATCAAATGAATTCTTTTATATCACCTCCATTGGAAGACTGATTATATCATCACCAATACTGCTGTGTTGTCAGTGATCATACATGGCTGCCTTGCATGATGAATCTCATCTATTGTTTGTAGTTTTTATGGTAATATCCAACTTTCTGTGCTAGTGCCCAGATGCTGTTTAATGCCCAGTTCACTGTCAATAGTTTTATCTATGCTGATTCCCATCTATTATTAGAGATTCGTCTATTTACACAGTCTACGCTATTGCTATCTGGCCATTACGTGAGATCTGGTTATTCACAGTTTCTTTTATAATACCCAACTACAGGTCAACTGAAAAATCACACAAAATTTATTGATGTTTGGAGTTCAATACTTTTCAGTTTGATTAATATACACGTAATGTCACTGTGACTATACAAAAGCCCACATCATGTTGTAACCTGCTCGCAGCAGTCCATTAGTTATCTTCAAACAGTTGAAATACAGGGGTATTTTTCTCACAAGTGCAACAAGTGTTTATTGTCAAACACTACCTGGCATCTTATTCTTATTTATCTTGCCAGGGTAAGTTTATGGATGTATATCCTGATTCTGCTGTACCAAACGAATCCACAGTATCTTTGATGAACCATTTCTGGTCATTGCAGAAACTCTTCACCATCTTGCATCAAACATGCATTATTGAATGAGGTGGTAATTTCTAACACTTATTATAACGTTTTTCCTGATTTCAGTGTAATTAATTTTTTTCACAAAAGACATGCCAAGAATGGGTTGTATGACCTTTTGATCACCCTGTACTAGTTATAATACCTATATTAGACACAAAAGACATGCCAGGAATGGGTTGTATGACCTTTTGATCACTCTGTACTAGTTATAATACCTATATTAGAATTTGTAATCCAGTACCTGCCTACAATTTTGGACACAGGTAGGACACTTTTTTGAACCGGTATGTTCAAAGTTTCTCCATGATCTAGTGGGTTGACAAATTTGTTTAATTTAAACATACTCAAATGAAAGTATTATATTATAATATTGTAAATGTTCTGGTAAACTCCAAGGCTTAAATACAAGTGTTGGCTGGATTCATAGTAGACAAAGTTTAAAGTGTCCCAGGCTGTATTAAAATTTCAAATATCTTGTATTTGTGGCAGTGTTAGTGACCTGTGCGTTATATTTATAGCTCCGTACCTGCAGATTTCAAGTGTATGTTGGTGGCAAAGGTAGATACCTCTGTCAGGAAGAATGTTACAATGCATTCCGTAAACATGGTGGTCTCAAATCAAGACTGGGTTTGATGATGATTAATGACAAAGGCAAACCAGGGAGCTTTGACCCAGACAGGTCATTCATAAGGAAGTGTTCACAGTGCAGTAGTGTGATAACAGGGGATGAGAAAAATCTTTCATGGGAAACAATGGACTTCTGCAGTGAAGAGTGCTTAGGTATGTAATATTTTATTTCTCTAAATAGTAGACTATGAAGCCTAAAATATAAAAATGCCCAAATTAATTTATTAATTCAGGCCATAGTCACTGACGTCTTATGATAGAGGCCTGGGTTCATACCCTGGACAGTCCATGTGAAATTTGTGGTGGACAAAGTGGCACTGGGACAGTTGTTTCTCTGAATGAAGATTCAATTTTAAAACCAAAGCCTGCAGTCAAATAATCCCTGACTCAGTTGAATGACATATTTCCCTTCAGGATCGTTCCACTGCTGCTCTGTATTCATTCATGTGTCACCTGGGACCCATTAGTAACTACAGTTTCATAGAGACATTGTTCCCACCTTTAACAACAGTAAATATTACATTACCTTAATTGATAATTTTTATGCTGTAATATAATATTAACAGGACATGCTGAAGAGAGAAATTCAGTTCCTGTGGCATGTTCAGTTCATCTGTCTCTGTGGTCTCTCATTACAGAATTTTTTTGAATGAAGTGAAAATATATTCATAATAAATATAATTTTCAGTCACATTCATTCCATTTTTAAAGCAATTAACCTACCAATGAATACAAGGACTTTCTGGTATGAAGCAAAACACATCCTGTGCATTTGCATACACAGATGGACTAGAAATAGAAGAAAGCATGTGCATTGAAATACTTTTAATGTAGAAGTAAACTTATTACTATTATTAGCATTTCAATCATTTTTATTTTGGGCTTTACATTGGGCTTAGATGGAAGGAAGATATTTGGTGGAAAAATGTGTTACAGGCAGTGACTTGAAGGTTGAGAAATTTGGCAGCATAATATTAAAATAGAACTTGCAGAAATATGTCGAACTGAGTCAGGGTTTGTTCTACTGTAGCTTAGGGTTTTAAAAAGTAACCTTCATTTTCTGTTACCAGCAAGTTAATTTATTGTACATATTTCAACACTGTACCAACAGTAAAATGGAGAGGAATGGGTAGGAAATGGTGTTGGCTTATTTCAAGTATGTGTTCCATCATTTTCATAGAGGGACTAATAAAAACCATAAAATAAATATAAACCAAATTAAGTTCCTGCTGTGCTAACCTGTATAGAGTGTTTGGTTTTACATTTCTCCAGAGAAGTATAGTTTATGGAAATGTATTTAAAACTCGTGCACCGTTGTTGAAACTGTTGAAGATAAAATATTTATTAGTTTGTTAACTTTGTAACCTAGAATTGTCTGAATATGAAATAGAAATTGATCAGTTCAGAAGCACTTTCCAAGTTAAGTTCTTTATTGATTTGTGAAGCTTGTCATGGTTGTGACTCACATTTGTAGCTAGTTTCTTTATTTTTTAAAAAGAAATACAGGCTTATGGTGTAGACCGTGCCATAGCTGGAACAGACAGTTTCTCATAGCTATGCTGTCAGTATTATTCCACTGCTGCTATGTGTTCATTCATGTGTCTTTTGGGAGCTGGACAATAGGCCCGTTAGCAGATGCATCTGTGATAGTCCCCTAATAGCATATTAACAAGTGACGGATTTTCATAAATCTTGGTATGAAGATCGTGCCAGATGCCCCTAGAGGCCATAATGAATTCACATTTGTACTTTTTGAAGAAAAAAACCAGTTACATTTCTGCTGCAAACTGTGACCGAAAGATGACAGAAAATGACTGTTTTGCCTTTTATCTTGAGTTAAATGTGAAAAAGAGGGAGTTTTTTTAATTCTGAGTAGTAAATATTTGTGTTGTAGTCTGTGAGGATACAATATGCCAAGACAGATTGTTACATTGTGGCCTCAAAAAGAAGGGTTAAATAATTGATCCATTTAAGGTCTTCGAAAGACACTAACTTATAACTTCTTATTATGTACTTTTATTGATTTGGTAAGTTAGCATGATTAATTATTAATTGTTACACTTTATTGAACCATTAACAATGAATAATAAAATATATCACTCAAACTTTATTTTCACACACATTTCATGTGATATCTTCTTTATTGATTTAGTAAGTCCAAATTGTTAATAATTCATTCAGTGGACCCTTTTGAAGTCTTCTGTTTTATCAATTACCTTCGTTCTGTTTGTTGAGTGCTTTGTTAAGGGGGGACTGCAGTGTGCAAAACTACTAATTAAATGGAGTTAGTGATAAGTGTTCCATCCTTTGAAGATGTTTGTGATGGAGGGTGGGGAGATGTACACACAGCACACTTTTCATCTTTACCAGGAAATGGTATAGTTCATGCTTATGATTTATTTTTTAGACCAGGGCTGGAAAATAGCTGGACCTGCTTACCAGGGCAAGTAAACCCTTCATGCTGGCACATTGTCATCTGCATATGACAGAATTGAGTAATATTGTTTCTTTTTAAGTTTTGTCACGTGCTAGAAATATGTTCTACATTATTCCCAGAAGTGACTTCAGCCCTGAAGATGGAGTCAGTAGGTTTCTCCAAATTTTGGTATCCACCCATCTAGCATCACAACTGAGAAGACAGCCATTGACACTCAATCTGGTTATAGCTCATAAGTTTTCAGAAATTTTGTTCTACAAGAAAATTATGCTTTTGTGTGTGCGCGCGCTTGTACCTGCCCTTCATGCATAGGCTCAGGGTTGACTATGTTATCTATCATTTATGATTAATTATCTGAAGCTAAGGTTCAGGAGGAACAATGTTGTTTGTTGGACAGGCAAGTACCAGACAGCATTGGGCTCACATTGTGCCAATTGTAAAGGATCTGTTCAGCCAGTGAGCCTAGGGAAGTACTGTGTTCGTTTTGGGTATGACATCAAGCAATTCTGCTGCAGCACTTGTCTGGAGGAGTTCAAGAAGGGCCTAAAAGTATGCAGCTACTGCCAAAAGGACATCTCCAGTGGAGTAGAGGGCTTTCTTGCACCTGTTGGTGACAAGGGCCAATTTAAGGTATGTGTTAGTTTTCAGCGTCACATCATTCTTGAGATTGGCACAGACATAATTTATTTACATGATCAAATGCTGTTCCTCTTTTTGTCTGTAACTAACTGAATATTGTATGGTACAAAACTTTTATGGCAAATGAAATCAATAAAATCCTATTGGGCTATCAGCTGTGTCAAATGGTAAAAACTTGCCAGTGTTTCAGGGATCATCTCTGTTCCCATCTTCATTTGACATCACGGATAGCCCCAGAGGATTATGTTAATTGAATATTGTATTTGACTAGAAAATAATGTGCACTAGAAGCTGTCACTTTAAACACACATAAGTGTGATATATAATCTGGTTATTTGGAAAGTACTTGGCAAAAAAAAAATACCCTGCCCCTGAACACAATCCTGAGCAAGTTCCATGCTTCTCCATCCTCACATTCTACTTCTCTAACCTCATGATTCTGCTGACTGATAGCTAGTGATATGAAGATTAGTGGAGGTGTTCGGGCGAAAATATGTTTTTGTCTTCAGGATTTCTGTACACAAGCATGCATGGAAAAGTATGACCAGATGAGCAATAACCAACCCCCACCAGTAGTGATGCATCAGTGTGCAGTGTGTAACAACGAGAAGGTTGTGAAAGTAGAAGTTATCTTGGACAACAAATTGCACAAGCTCTGCAGTGAGCCATGCTTTGCAGCTTTCAAATTTGTTAACAAAGTCAATGCTGGTAAGTACAGTGTATGCCTCCTTACATAGTGCTATATACTAGATACAAATATCATAGCAATACATTTTCTTAATTTTGAAGTTGTATTTGGTTTTAGGATCAAATTTGAGATAGTTGTGGGAAGAGCTACATGATGTGTTTGCACGACGCTTGAGATTTGCACCATCTCCATATAAATTTAAGCATTAGAAGGAAAATAAGCTAAAATTATATCCTTCCAGAACGTTTATTCTTCATATTTTATCTACATTTATGTTGCCCATTTCAAATAACCACTCTAGAATTGAATTTTTAATGTAATTGGGTTTTGGGTTCCACTTGATAAAGGGTTTTGTTGTGTGCATCTGCATTGTTGTTTTCAGATCATTGCGACATGTGCAAGAAGTATTTTGACAAATCCAAAACTGAGATTTATTCTGTGTATTATGATGATGCCCCACACAGTTTCTGTTGCAAGACGTGCATGAATGTGTACATACTGGCAAACAGGAAGATTGTTCCCTGCAATTGGTGCAAGGTGAGGGCTACTTTCAGTTTGTAAACAGAAAATTAATAGGCTAATTTACAGCAAGAAAACAAAGACTTTCTAAGATGCAAAAGTTGTGTGAACATTTTGTTTTATAGGTACTGAAAATTGTATTTAAGTCACAAAAATTACTATCAACTCAAAAGTGGCATTTTGGAAGATAGAAGTAGATGGCATGGCCATATTCAAAGTGATCTTTGATTAATGAATTGTGATGATGGGAAGTTGTCTAGAATTCCATTTGTAAGATGAAAAATAGAAAAGATAATATTTATATCTGGACAGTTTAAATTGAGTTTCAGCAACTCTAGACCATGTAATCATCAGAGTTGCTGAAACTGTCTGTTTTTAGCTTAAGTTTTAAATGTGTGTGCACATGTATGTTTATGTAGTAACAGTAGTGTACTTTCTGTTTAGGTGAAAAAGTACAACTTTGACATGATAAAGAGGGTGACAGCAAATGGCCAGGTATTGATGATGTGTTCATTGAACTGCTTGACATTATATCAGGTTTCAGTCAATGCTGTTTCCTCAAAACGGTAAGTAAATCAGCTTGAACTGAGATGATTTATTGTTCTTACAGTATAATGTAATATGATGTTACCTAAACCAAGACTAAATTTTTTAATTTGGTTGCATATAAAAATATTGTAAGTACATTTATGTTGCAGGTAAGTTTTGTGTCTTTGTTTCAGAATCAAATGTGACTTGTGTAATTCAGTGGCCCAGGCACAGTACCATCTCACGATGTCTGATGCAACAATTCGTAACTTCTGCTCATATCAGTGTGTGATGTCATTCCAAGGGCAGTACTCCAAGAATGCTCCCATCTCGTTCTCTGGTAATGAACCGGCTCCAATACCAACAGGTGAGATTGTTTTGTTTTTATACAAGCCAATACTGTAGCAGGGGTTGTGGGGATATACTCACATACCTGCCAGCCTTTGAAAAATAGTTGATACATATTTTGTTGTATCACTCCAAAACATTTCTCGAGACTAGAAGTGAGCATGCTAGTTTTAAGTACAGCACAACTGCTGGATTCTTTGGTAGCACTGAATTCAGAGACAGCTTTTCCAGCTGCATTGTTGTGATTTGTAATAAACACTGACCATTCTCTTGAAGTTCACATTTTTGTAATTGCCATATGCTTTGCAAAGTGGTCAATATATTTTTCATGTTATTCAGCCTTTTTATTTGAAGTGGTGCATATAATTTTATTCATGATTTTATGTTGCTTAATACATTTGTCTGCAGTACAGCATAAACACAAATTCTCTACGTTTATGTCATGTTCATTACGTAGTCACAGAACACATTTTAGACCTGAAGTTGTAACACATTATTAATAGGGAAAGCACTGCATATCATCATATAATTCATGCACTCCCTGTCAACCCCATTCCCAAAAAAGTCCTGTTATTCCATCATTTTTCCTCACTTGTGATTTACTTGAAGACTTATTAAAAGATACCTTATGGAAAATATCACTGTCCGATCTATCCATGAATATAAATCATATTTTCATTGAAACTTTGCTGGCCTTATATGGGGATACACAAAGATAGGTTATTTTTCTATCATTTAATCTCTTAAAGTT